>CABHPQ010166461.1:0-14861 GCA_902168405.1 Peromyscus aztecus
CCCCCCCAAAAGAGTAAAAAACAAATAACAACAATAAAGAATCCTACATTTGATCTTTCCCTTGGCAACTGTAGATGCTCGGTCTGGCAGGCTCAGTTCAGATTTTACCACATCAGGAATACTCTGGAAGCCAGAAGTCTGTTTGAGTCCTCTCGATATCCCATGTGACCCAGTGGAGTGCTGAAGTGGGGCTCAGTTGATTCAAGAGAGATGATTGCTAAATATTCTGGAGATTTTTGAGTTTGCAAGGGGTAAATTAGCTTACCATCAGTCATGGAAGCTGGAAGATGCTACTCACTGGTACTTTGAGTTTTGGAAAATGGTTTAACGATAATCACTTCATGCATTTTCTTTGTTGTATGTATCACAATGTTAACCATGCAATCCTTTCATTACTTATGTTAGGTCTGCCTCTACCTCCGTCACCAGCCTGGGGGCACAGGAAAGCCATAAGTACTATTCCCCTTGGGGTTAACAGTCAGTAAAATTGCCCACGGAATGGAGTTACCGGGGCAATACAGTGTCTGCCACCTCTGGGTGCTTTGCAGCTGAGAGAGCATGTTTCCTGGCTGACTGTGGTTGTTTACCCTCATAACTTGGTAAAATATAAAGAATTCAGATAATACAGCCCACATGGCTTCTCTGAAATGAAACACCTGGGCCTGACTCAAAAGCTGGGCTTCAGAAAGTCTGAGCTCTGACACTCATCATAGTGCTTCAAGCCCTGAGAGTGACCTTCATGGCCACCAGGTCCCCAAATACCCAGAAAGTGAGTGACTCCCTTTCCTTTCTCAATGGGAGCCAGTTTCCACCAAAATCCTACTCCTGTCAAGAATGAACCTTGTCCCTGCACAGAGGTTTGATGGACCCAAGGGAAGTAGCATGTCTAGAAGCTTGGCTACTTGTCAGAGGGGATGAGATAGTTCTGGGGGTACAATGAGCCAAGTCCCTGTCTCAAGGACCAGTCACTGACATGTGGTAAGTAGAGGATGATGACCTCCTAGAACAATGTTAACCACAGTATCCACAAAGATGACTGAATCGCCTAAGCCAATCAGGGGAGAAGACCTCCCACCCAGGTCCTTTAAATCTTCATTTTTAAGTGCAATTTTAAAGATGGACAGCACTGGCCAAAAAACCATCCAAACTGCAGAAGGAAGACAGTACTCAGAAGTGAAGTTGCAGACAACTGAGGCCCTTCCAGAATGGACACCCAGACCCCAGTGTCTCCCATTATCCTGGGAGCTCAGGAAGTGATCACCTTCTCTCATCATTGGGATTGAAAAATCCCAAATAACAAATCCAAGCAACAGAGCCAAGGCACAGCTGTGCCCCCTCCCTTTAACTTCCCAAAGCTCAGCTGTGCCCTATCTCTCCTCACCCTCACATTGGTAAATCTTAACCAATAATGCTCATCTCCACTCCCAGGTACCCAGCAATGGAAACCTCAAACCTGGGTGTTCCTACAGATCGCCTGGGAACCTTTTTGAAGGGCAGGCTCTGACTCAGTAGACCAGGCCTGAGACCCCACATTTCTGCCACCTTCGCAGGCAGTGTTTGAACCATCCTACACTTTGAGTAGCAGGTCTCAGAGAACACACTCACAGAAGCAAATGTCACAGAGAGGAGGTCAGAGAACTCCTGACATCTCCCTCGCACCTGCTCTGGGCTCTGACTATGTACTTACTTTTACTTATCACCTCCAAATTTCTAGAAAAGAGAGACAATAAGAAAATCTAGAATGCATAGCTAACCTTACTCATTCCTTCTCAGCATGCTGGCAACATGAGGAAACAAGTTAAGGACTACACAGTATTCTCAAATCCAGAATGCTATGATCTACTTACTTAAGAGTACCTTCTCAGAGGACAGAAAAATACTTCCTAATCAGCCAAGGTACCCATACCTATTTGGAATCAAGGGCTGCTATGACCATCACACATTCCAGCACTCCTAAGCTGCTCCTTTCTCTGCTTTTCTTTGCTAAGTTGTTCTTGTTCAAATATAAGAGATGCAGGGACACAGTACTCCCCCCATGGCCTTCGCTGAAACTGAATCATCCTTTTAATGGGCTGGTGTCAAACCTGTGGTTTAGTTGATCTGGGCCCATGAATGTCAGGATGCTTTACTAAGATCAATCGACTCTCACTCCTAAATTGCATGTGACAGCCCAGCCCATGTTGGTTGAACAGGCCAGGGCATTTTTAGCTCTGGTTCTGCAGGTTGAAGCTAAATTCCCTTCTTTCTCTTGGGGTGCCAGCTGGGGGCGTCTACATAGATGGGGCTGCTCTCCTTCAAGTCTCCTATATTTAACAGGGCCCTAATTACCCACAGGTCTCTGAGTGAGGAGGGCTGATGAGCAGTTCAAGCTCCCTGCATAGAAATAGCCTCAGAATAGTTGCGGTGTTGTTTCTAATTGCAATGGATGAGCAGACTGGCTCATTAATCCTCCTCTAGCAAGCATGCAAACCGGCTGCCCCAGAATAGCCCTGAGCTCAGCCAGCCCACAGCCAGCTTTGGGGCTGCTGGTTTTGTACATATTTGGAGAAGGAAAGATGTCCCCAGGGATGAGAAACGTGTTGGTGGGGGAAGTGAGGAGCATTCTATAGATCCTGGGATCTTAGGTTAACGCACAAGAACACAGTGTGGAAAAGTGCAGGGGACCACATTCGATCCAGGCAGGAGTGATCTCCAGAAGTTATGGCAGGACTGTAATGTATCCCTCAAATGTCCTCAACCTACTCCCATTTCTCTTACTTTTTGGTGTTAATATTTTATTCTTTCATTGCTTGGATCGAGGATCTAGTATCAGTTTGTCACACCGTAGTGAGAGTGCATCCATTACAGGTTCTCACAGGAGGCTAGCTTTGTAAGTGACAAAGATCATTTCCTGTTAGACCCCTCAGTGACTTTAGGAGGTGAGCAAGGGCAGCCATCATTCTCATTCTATGAGGGAAGTGGGACACAGCAGGTGACGGGCTGAGGAGGTGGTTAACAACGTCAGATCTTAGAGAAGAAGCCAGACCTTTTCTGGGGTTAACAGAAATACAGCACCTTGGCTATGGTCCAGACGATGTGGCGGAAGGAGAAGTCATTGGGATGTCAATCTCTGTCTTTGGTCAAGTTGCTTAAATATCTCAGAGACCCAAGAGCATCATGATTAGAGAAGTAACCCACAACAAGCAGGAAAGAGGGAAAACCTCTTGACAGCTCCCAAGCTACCTCCCACCTTCCTTAGGGAAGGAGAGGAGTCTTCCAGAGTCCTTGAGGTGATAGGTGGACTAGCTTTTTCTTTTCCTCCTCCTCTCCTTCTTCCCCTTCCTCCTCCTCTCCTTCTTCCCCTTCCTCCCCTCTCTGTGCTTTCCTTCACCACCTGTTCATGAAGATAGCCTAGGAACATTCCAGGCTATATGGAAGATACAGTAATATGGCAGTAAAATTTCCCAGAATTTCTAGCTCTAGTGGCCATATTCAACTATCTTGTCTATCCAACTGTTTCTACACTGTAGACGTGATGAAGAAAGCCAAACAGGTTGTGACAAGCCTACAATAGTCGCCGCACAGGATGCATCCCACCCCTGGAAAGTAGGCATCACCACACCTGTTTTTTGTGGGTGGTACATGGAAGCCCCATCAAGTCCACTTCCTCACTGTCAGTGTCCTGTGAATGGGGACAGGACCTGGAACGGGAAGTCTGCTCTGACTCACCCGAAGCCCTGGCTCTCTCATCGAAGTGCTGAACTTTCTCTTCTGTAAACAGACCTGGGCTTCCTTCGCTGCTTGGCCAGCTGGATGAGTTAAGTGAGGGCCGAAGCAAGGGGCTGAGGCTAGCAGTATCTGTGCCTCTGAAAATGCTCATCATTGACCTTCCAACGCTCCTATCCTCCATGCTTACTATGCACCTTCCATCAGCTGTCGCGGCCATGGACCTCCCAAAGCTCTGGAAGTCCTTGCCCAGAAGGCTGAAATGTCTGGAGCAGGGGTCATACCACCTTAGCATGATCTGAAATGTGTCTTTGTTCAGGTCCCACCCTTTGAGCAGACATTCTGTTGTGTGTCATCAGGATGTTCTCTGGGATAGGCTGGAGCTATTCGACGCCTCAACATGCCAGCTCCGCAGAAGTTTAAGGAATGTGTTAGCTAACGGTGGCTATGAACCTTAAAGAGATGGGACCTATTCTTTTAGTTAGAGGGAATAAAGGTCTCACATCAACAGGTTAAACTAGGCTGCAGTCACCTTAGGGACGACACTCTGTTCTTTCCCGTTCCCAGTTCTATAAACTGCTGGAGTTCTCTGGCATTCCTTGGCTTTTGGCCCCATTACCACTCTGTCTTATCATCCTCACCTCCAGATGTGTCTAGTCCTCTTCTGCCTGTTTTATATACTCAACTTGTGAGGCTTTACTGGACCTTCAATCATCCATAATAAGCTGCTCAAGAACCTTCACCAAATCCAGCCTACAAACTCTAATCCAGAAGGAAGCAATCACTGGCACCATGAAGTCAGGCTTGCTGTCTTGAGATGGAGAGTGTGAGCACTATCCATCTCACTCCAGGGAGTTCTGAGGAGAGACACCCACACAGTTCCTCTTCTAGGGGCTCAGTCCCCAGGTGATTTAGAAGGATGGATAACCCACTGCATTGCAAACCACAACCTATGTATACAAAGATCCCAAGAGAACTGAATATGGCAGGCACTGAGGAGATTTGAGAAACCCTTAGTCAAGTTTCATGCCCTGGGTATCTCTTGGGTGGGAGGGAAGCTTAAGGTGGGAGCTAGCCAGACAGAGGCCACCTAAAGACACTAAAAAGAAGTGGAGGAGACCAAAAAGGGGGTGCAGGGCTGAAGGAGGGTGAAGAGCAAAATCAATTTGCTTCGGTCCATGCATTACGTGTTTGCTGGACAGGATTGTGTCATCACACACATGAACTTGTGAACTCATAGGGGCTAGCTTACGTGTGCAAGACCAAAGTCAAGCCAGTTAAATTCCAAGCTTGGATGGGGGAGGGGCTATTGGCAGTTGATGGCTGCTGGGAGGGGGAGAGTCAGTTTCCTTCAGGGATGCAGCTCCTGAGAGGCTACACATGTCCCCGTAGGTGGTGGCACACACATGCATATACAGGCAGCTCTAAGTGGACTCTGTGCGCTTCAAACACAAGCACATGAAGATGAGAGGGAGAGCTAACGGGGAGAGGATACAAGGGTGCTTGGAGGGGAGCAAAGCGGAGACTGATTCGATCAAAATGTGCTACGTGCGTGCCTAAAACTCTCAAGGAAGTGACTCAGGGCTGTCCTCTAGAATGAGGTATGCCCCACCCTGTCCGTGTGTTCCACCAAGTGGCTTGAGCTTTTTGACTTCCTCTGTCCCTAAACAAGTAGTGATGGGACAACTTCTACCTCAGGATGATCCTACAACGGTGGAGGTGGTGTGTGCGGTGTGGATTGTAGACGCATGGTCTATGGCAAATATACAGCACATGTAAATCCCCCCCCCATCGGGCATAGTCTACCCCATAAAGACGTCTATTGTGGGTCATTTTTTACATGTTTATGTGTGATATATATATATATATGTGTGTGTGTGTGTGTGTGTGTGTGTGTGTACACATGTGGGTTTTTGTGCATGTGTGTGGGTGCATGTGTGTGTCAGTGTGCCTGTACATGTGTGCAAATAGGTGGAGGCCTGTTCTCCCACCTTATTCATTAAGGCAGGGTCTCTCAATCAAACCCAGAGCCACCAATATGGCTAGTCTCCCTCTTTTGTCCTCAGGAGGCACTGCACACACACACACAAACACACAAACCGGCACATACACATATACACACAAGCTGGCACACACGCATGTACACATAAATGATTTTTCTAAAAAGAAAAGAGGGTTAACAATATCACTCTTAACCCGATAATATGTTGTTTTTTTTTTTTTTTAAAAAAAAAAATAAGACACATGAAAATGTCCTTACAGCTTTTCTGCTGGGATTTCATGTTTCAAAGGAGCAGATTTGTCATACCCACCTCTCACCTGGCCATCTAGGGGCATAATTAAGAATACATAAGTCATATTTCCCTACTGAGAAAAGAGAGTTCCAGGGTAGTGTGTCTGTGCGTTATTTGCTAGAACAGTTGTGTGCATGTGTGTATCTCCATCATTCTCCAGTTTCGTTCTGTGATTCAGTTATCTCTCACCAAACCTGGAGCTCACTAGTGGCTACATGTGCTGGCCAGTGAGCTTCAGGGACCTGCCCGTGTTTGTCTCCCAGCACTGAGGTTACAGATAGCCATCCCAGGTGTTTATGGGAGTGCCAGGGACATGAACTGAGCTCCTCATGTTTGTGTGGCTGACATACTGATTGAGGCATCCCCAGCCTGTCCCAGGATCAGCTAAAGGTCATACATGATAGAATTGAAGTACTCTGTAAGAGGAGATCATATTAGTCAAGCTGTGGTGTTTGTACTATTGAAAATGTACGTCATAAATCAGGCTAGACCTGAATATCATATGAGTCATATGGTTAAAATTATGCTTTCTACACTCAGTCCTGCAGCCCTTTCTGTGTTGATATATTCCATTATGAAATATTTGAAAGTGACATTTGGTCACATCACTCCTATCAGAAATAAAAGGACTTTAAATAGTGAGAATCTGTCAAGCTAAATGTCATAGCAAAAAGAGCTAATTTCAAGATAAAAGTGTTCCAAAATACTAATTATCACATAAAAATCTCGGGTGTTTGCCATTAGTATCAAATACTCTGAGTTACATCCCTTTGATTAATAGATTATTTTTATTTCTGAGAAAATAGCTAACCCACAGCAAAGCTAGGAAAACTATAGTTTGTTGGTTAGTAGTTCTTTCAACTCAACACTGACAGCCTCTAAATGCATCCTTGGAACCCCAGAGTACTTTGTTATATATCGGGCTTGCTTAATGCCTACTTCATGTTTTATTGTACTGACAAAAGAAAGTTACTCAGAGACTGACATTTTACGTCACCAGTAGTGTTCATTGGCTCATCAAGGACATTCTTGTTTAAAAGGTGTTTTTTTTTTCTTAGCTGGGAATGTGAATATGGGCCTTGGGATAATAATAACTATTAATATGATTTACTATCAGTGTCTCGGTTTGTGCTCAGTCCCAGCCATTTTACTCATTGTTAATTTTGTACCATTTGTATAAATATCAATACAGTCAAAGGGATGGTAATGCTTTGGGATTATTGTGAAGAAGATTCATAACTAATGGCTTCTTTAGAGGGTCCCAGGATGGTCAGAGGGTTTCCTTGGATCTCCTTAAGAACATCTTGTTGGGGTGGATCGATGGCTCAGCAGTTGAAAGTCTACACTGCTCTTGCAGAGGATCCGAAGTTAGTTCCTCCACTCACATGAACTGCTCACAACACCTGAAACTCAAGCTCAAGGGGATGGGATCATAGGCCATCTTCCAGCCTCCGTGTGGACCTGCACTCACGTGAACACACACACATAAACACACACACACACACACACACAAACGAGAGAGAGAGAGAGAGAGAGAGAGAGAGAGAGAGAGAGAGAGTAAAAAAGAATGTCTTGTCTATCTATAGTAGTATTATTTGAAGGACTAAGAGTTATATTCAAAGGCAGTTACATAAGCCGCTAGTTTCAAAACTAGTGCTAAAATTCAGATTTTATTGTCCCAAGGAGAGATATAGTCCAAGAGCAACAGACACCAAAACCATCAAGTATCCTTCGGTATGACACAAAGTCTGCTGAACCATTTGGCCAGCGATGTCCTGGAAAAGAGCCATTACATCCCACTAATAGTCCTTTACAACTCCTCTCAGAGATTAGAGCTGGTATTAATGAATTATAAATTGTTCCAGAGGAGTGATTCTTTTAACACTACTATAAAACAAGGAGAAAGGTTACCTTCTGCAATATACGGACTTGAATAGTATTTAGAATCTGTCAGTATGTGTGTGCATGTGGGATGAGTGGAATAGGTGCCATATCTATGTGTGTATATGGAAAGGAAGGAATACGCGCGCGCGCGCACACGCGCGCACACACACACACACACACACACACACACACATATATGTATGTATATATATATATTTCCCTGTGGAACCAAATATAAGAAGTATCACATGAGTCTATTAGCAACCATTAATCACATGCTACGACAGTAAAGAAGGCTGCTTGGAATTGTTGGAATCCCCTATTACTGGGTTATCTCTAGACTTCAATATGAAACAAGATAAAATTCCTTTGGAATGTCAAATGGTCTAACAACAGGAACATGTCACTGTCTGCTGCATGAACTATACCAGAGGTCGTTAGCAGAAGTGTATGATGGAGTAAGGAAGAAACAGAAAT
Source organism: Peromyscus aztecus (assembly GCA_902168405.1). Lineage (NCBI taxonomy): Eukaryota > Metazoa > Chordata > Mammalia > Rodentia > Cricetidae > Peromyscus > Peromyscus aztecus. The sequence goes on from CABHPQ010166461.1 coordinate 8,361, forward strand.
TCAAGCAGAAGACTGTATTCTGTGAGAATGGCTGCCCATCCACTGAGTCACGGAGGCATAAGGACAACACCAAGAAGCACAGTGGCCACTAGTGAAGCGCCTCCACAGACACCCAGTAGCCTGGATAGAGTTGTGTGGTCCTTAGAAAAGAAGGAGTGCTCCTTGCTAAATAGTCTAGTTTTGCTTAACTTTCTTGGTACCATCTTTTTCTGATACTTTGTCCTTCTCCTGCCAGAAGCTACCTTAGCATTCATGTGGGGTTTGAGAGTGTAGGTGGCTGGACTTTCCAACAACCCTGGAAAACTTCACTTGCCTTGCAACTTATCAGACTTTTCCTGGCTTTTCTGGGGGCTAACCTAAGGTCTTGCCTGTCATGTGCTACTATAATAAGAGACTCGAGGCTGTATAACTCTACAGAAAAGAAAGGGTTATTTTAGCTCATAATTATGGAGACCCATGAATATGCCTCTGGCCTCAGCTTCCAGTAAAAGTTCATATGGAAGAGAGATGTCACATGCAGAGTTAGGGAGCAAAGTAGGACTTGGCCTTGTTCCTTTATAACACCCTCTCTTGGACACTAATCTAGAACTTAGAGACTTGACCTACTTACTCATAAGACCCAAAACGAAGCCATTCGTCTGCATGGACTCTTGGTGACGTATCTTCCATTGGGATTTATGTTTTCCAAAATGTCTCCACCCCAACATCACCACATTGTGGACCAATCTTCTAAAACAAGAAATTTGGCAGGTGTGTGGGGGTCACATTCAAAGCACATCTAACCCATATCAAGTAGAGTGGGAGGTGACATCAGAGTCCTGAACCCTGTCTGGTGACCTAGGAAACTGGAGGCCCTGCTCCACCTACTTTGTAGAGGTTTCTCTGTCCAGAAGCAAATTACAAATGGTTGTCGGTGGTGTAGAAATGAAAGGGGACCTGGCTGGTATCTTGGAAATGGCAAGCACTCAGGTGAACATGATGGAAGATTGAATGACCAAGAAGGACATTCTCACCATCTCTCTAGGACAGTGGTTCTCAACCTTCCTAATGCTGCAGCCCTTTAACACAGTTCCCCACGTTGTGGGGACCCCAACCACAAAACTATTTTGTTGCTACTCCATAACTGTAATTTTGCTACTGTTATGAATCGTGATATGCAGGCTATCTAATCGGTGACCCCCAAAGGGGTTGCTACTCACCAGTGGAGAACTGCTGCTCTAGGATGATAAATAGTATATAGACAACTACCCTTTCTCTGTCTGTTTCTCTCTGTCCCTGTCTCTCTCTCAGATTTCTACTTCATTGTTCCCTTTTCTCTCCTGGGATGTTAAAGTTAAAATGGCCTGCCTTCTTAAATGATTATTTGAGAATCTCATTTATTCTCCTAACAAATTTTTGCTTAGTGCCACTGTGCTCCTGGTCCTGCCCTAGGACTATGAAATGACAGAAATAGATCATATTGATACTTAGTGTGATTTATTTAATGCCTACTTTTGAAGTTCTTGACTTTTCTTTACTTTTTCTTTAAAAAATCAGGTGTATGTATGTGTGAGAGTGTGAGTTTGTGCACATGCGTGCAGTGCCTTCTGAGACCAGAAGAGGGCACTGGATCCTCTGGAGCTGAGGTTACAGGGGGTTGTGAGCTGCTGCCCCACATGGATGCTAGGAACTGAACTCAAGTTCAGTATGAAAGAGCGGTAGGTCCTCCAAAACACTGAGCCATCTCTCTAGCCTCATGTTCTTGATTTTTAATTTCCTTGTTTCCTCCCTCCTCCCTCCCTCTCCATGTATAAAAAACACGAAAAGTACATACAGCACCCATGATCTCATGTGACTTAATGGAAATGCATTTCTAGACTAGTAACCCTAACTCTGAGGAATGTTAGGGATCCCAGCAGTAGCTCCTGGTGGTTTCTGTCCAGGCTATGAGTAGTTCAAAGAATGGGTTTCAGCCACGCTCCCTGGAGCAAGTACAGCCCACTGTCCTTAAGCGGACTCCCATAGACACTGGCAGAATTTGGAATTAATAAAGCCATCATGAAGAAATGTGTGAAGTTCCTTGTGTCCCTGGAGGGACATCTGGTTGAGTCATACTCAGCATTAAATTAGGTCCTGGGTTTAACAATTCTTAGGTATTCTTCCTCAAAAACAGAAGAGATGGCTAATGCAATTGTACCCTTGTCCTTCAGAGTGACCTATCAATGCACTATCAATGACACTAACATGTTTTTATCACAAAAGCTGAAGCCGCCATGCATGGGGTGCCCTGGAAGAACTTTTTCCAGTAGTCTCTCTCTCTCTCCTTTTCTTTTTCTTTCTCTTTTTTTGTTGGTTTTTTCACAGGGTTTCTCTGTGTAGCTTTGGAACCTGTCCTGGATCTCACTCTGTAGACCAGGCTGGCCTTGAACTCACAGAGATCCACTTGCCTCTGCTTCCTGAATGCTGGAATTAAAGGCATATGCCACCACCGCCTGGCTCAGACAGTGGTCTTAGCCACTGAGTCATCTCTCTAGACCCTACACTTGACATCTAAATGACTTGTGGCAATACAGGGCGATGGAAGCAAAATGCTTTTGAATAAACAGAGCTTCATTGATACACATGAAGTGAAGAGGCTTCACCTGCCCGAACTTGAAATGGCAGTGCTTTTTCGGGGGATGAGCTGGGTAATGGGCTGTAGGAGAGGGGCAGTTGTTTAACATGTGACATTTCACAGCTGTTCGCAGCTGGAAATGAAGTGGAATATGACTGATAAATGTTAGGGTCCCAGACTAGGACCTATCAGCTTTGACTGCACACCTCTCTTTGCCAACAACATTGAGATCCCCCATTGGGAGAGGATTTGGGCATTTCAAAGGAAAATAGCTGCATTTCCTCTTCCCTTGGCTTTCATTGGTTGTGTCTATGCAGGCAGGAAGCGACATAGAAAGATTGGAAAATGGAGATGTCAGAAAGTGAAGTGGGTATTGTACCAGCTCTGTCTTCTGGCTACTGAGTGTCCGAAGACCCCTGGATTGCATTGCCTACTTGTTTATTGACAGCATTCTTTCTCCAATTAAGGAGAAAAGGGATGTGCATAAGAAAGTTTGTACAGCTGTGACCAGGTACCTGGAAAATCCAGGAAGGGTGTGTTTGGGCGTACTGTTTCAGGAAGTTCAGTTTATGAGTGCCTGGTCAGGACTTCATGGCAGGGGAAGTGTAGTGGAGGGACATCTTTACTTCATGACAGACAGAAAATAGAGAGTGAACTGAAGACCAGGAAGAGCCAGGCATGAGTAGTCCAAGTCTGAGCCTGTGGGGAACGTTTCCGATTCAAACCCCAGTAATTACCAACATAAGACCTAATGACCCTCATCAGTGTACTCCAGCAGGGATGTCAGTGGACAATGGTAGGTTGCTGGTCTATCTTCAGATGTCAGATGCTCACATTTCTTCTGATTGTAAACAATATTTTTGACCTGCTTTCCAAGGTTTATCTTAGCCCCGCGTTTTCACAATAACTTTCACTTTCCCCCCTTCCCTGTGCCGTATGCCTCTTGAATTTACTCACTACACATCCAGGCTTCCAGATGGAAACTGGCCTCTCATCTCTTGCCCAACTCCAGATTTGGGGGACGTGACATTGAGCAGCACAGCTGGCTCATGACTCCATGCCATGACTCAGTGGGCAGTGACCTGAGTCAGTTCAGGGGTAGAAGTTCAAAGCAACAAATTTTAGTCAGTGGCTGGGCTCACAGGGCTGTTGCCATGTGGTTTTAGGGCAAAGAGAGTTCCCAGAAAAAAAACTGTATGTGTTGTCAGGTGGTAAACTGTCTGAGAGGAACTCCACGGGGCACCACCTAGCTTAGAGTGTTAGTGTTCCGTTTGACATGAGTCTCATTAACGCAGGAAGCATTGGGTCAGGCAGTCACTCATCTCTTTTTCCTCCTCTGGACAGTGCGGTCTTCACTCCGGCTGTCAGAGGAATCCACTTGGACCAATTATCTGTCCATGCCAATACCTTCCCAGTGCTGTTTACAATCAGGGCTTATAGGGGGCAACAGAACAGTATATTTAAAATCAATAGAAACACACTATGATATGAAAATAATGGGTAGAGAGTAAAAACGAAAGAGAATCTTTAGAGGCTGCCCCAGACAGCCTTTAGCTTCCACACCTGTAGATGTTCAATCCTGGTAAAAGCTTGGTTCTTACTATGAGGTCTCAGCTCCCCTTCTCCAACTAGACTGCTGAAACTCAGTCCTTCGACTGTCTAAATTCTAGAACCGTGTCTGCGACCCATCTAGTTTACTATACAGGTAACTACAGTGTGACTCTCTTCAACCAATAGTAGGAGAGACACCAATTTGGCATTAACTCAATTGCATCTAGCTAAGCAGCATGTGCTCTCTCTCCAGCCAGCTCACTAGGAAGCTCTGTCCCTCGCTCCTGCTCCTGCAGGGTTGAGGGCTCTTTGATCTTATCAGGGGTGCACCTGCAGGATGTAGGCTGGCTCTGCAAGCTCATTCGCAAGCTCATTGGAGACAGCTGCTTACAAGCATCTGCTCTTCATACGGAGGCTCCACATGCAAAGTGGAGAGTTAATTTTGAGGACACCAGGGGAATCTCCACCAAGGCTGTGGTTAAGGACCCCTCCTTCCTTTCTCCCCACCCTCTCTACCTACCTCGTATTAAGATTTATATCTTTGAGCTTCTTTAGAAGCCCCGCTGTCAGCAGATGTTTTATCGTATTTCCTATAACAGAAAGAGGAGCTTTCAAACTGGTAGGAGTCTGAGGCTGCCCTCATTGTGCAAAAAATGTAAAAGACCAGGAACCTCCTGCGTCTTTCACTTACACACTCTGCTTTGGACTGGAGTGACTGGTGCAGTTTCAGTATGAGATGCCCTCTCAGGCCTATGTGTTGAACACTTGGCCCCCAGCTAGTGGCACTATTTTGAGGGTTCTGGAAACTTCAGAACATGGGACCTAATTGAAAGAGGTAGGTCTCTGGGGCACCTGCTTCCCACTCAGTAGTAAAGTAAGCCGCCATGATGTTTTCATATAGGGCATTGGTACGAATAACTGTGGATGAAACATTCGGAAAGCACAAGCCAAAAGAACTCTTTTTTTCCTTTTCAGTTGTCTATGTCAGGGATTTGGTGATGGCAGCAGAAAAGCAACCAACACGGTAATGATTCCTAACAGTTAAATCTCAATTTTAGAGCTCGTGGGTTGAAGAAGAATTAGACAAATTATGTCTATTATACCAATAGGACTTTATATCTTGAGACAGACTTAACACTCTTGAAGACGAATTATACATCTATGGGCAGCAGCGAGCGCTCAGACTCTTCAGTCAACCCGACATCGTGTTGGTTCTACTTTGCTCATCTCAATTTACTCTGGCAGCTGCCTGGTGGAGTTGTTATGAATGAGTTCCCAGTCTCCCAGAAGCCTGTAGAAAGAGAGGTCATGTTTTCCATCCTGCAAGAGAAGAATCGTATGGGAAACTTCTCAAGCCTTAGCAAGATGAAGGATTTGATTGCAAACATAATATATGCCCACAAAACATGACATTTGAAGTAGAAAACTAGAAAAAAAAACTTACTCTTTATGTCCAGTATCATGGTTTATTCCCTAACCTGTATTCTAAGATCTACTTAGATCCAATTGCCACCATGTTGCTTACACACTTTTGTAATTAGGCCTCTTGCTTAACATAATATTAGAAGTATTTCTGGAGTTAGTAGTTTTAATGGCCACTTGAAATGATTTTAGACTGCAGCTGTTTAGTAAACGTGATACATTGTTAAGGATTAAGGAATTTCTGTTATTTTCACAAGTATGAATATTCCCAGGGTATCTTTCAAATTGAAAGCATGATACAAGTCGCTAATTATCACCTGCTTTGACTATACTGCCTCTTCCCTTTTCTCTTCCAAGCCATTCTCCTGCTTCTTTCAAGTTGCTCTTTCACCATTGGCTGACAATATAATGTCATCATTGTATCAAGTTTGTGCATTTCTTGTTGACTGTACATGCCCCTGAGCCCTTGTCTACAGAGCAAATAGTGCGTAGCACTTGGGTGGCTTTACTTGCTAGTCCATAATGCTCTACTCATCAAAGGACTTACTACATAATTGAGCTCATGTTTAGCATCAGTACTTTCTTGGAGAAAGGAGAAAGGAGTGATATAGCTTTGCTTTTTCTTTTTAATATTTATACGTGTGTGTGTGTGTGTGTGTGTGTGTGTGTGTGTGTATGTGTGTGTGCCTGTGTGCATATGCCAACTGTGTGCAGGTACCCATGGAGACAGACAGCAGCCGCTCCTCTGGAACTGGAGTTACAGGTGGTTGAGAGCCATCATGGGTGCTGGGAAGTGAACTCAGGTTGTTTGGAAGAGCATCAGCTACTCTTAACACTGAGCCCTCTCTCCAGTCCCAATTGTCTTGATTTCTTTTTCTCTCTTTCTTTCTTCCTTCCTTTCTTTCTTTCTTTCTTTCTTTCTTTCTTTCTTTCTT
>CABHPQ010166461.1:16925-28639 GCA_902168405.1 Peromyscus aztecus
ATAGTATTGGGAATCCAACCCTAGTACTTGCTCAGGCTAGGCAAGCACTCTACCAACTGAACCACATCTCCAGTCCTATGTTTCTATGTTTTAAAAAGACTTTTTCTTCTGTTCTGCTGTGTGTCATCTGTACCTTACCACAGGCATGAGGTAGGAATAGAAGACTCACTTCATCTCACTGCCATTTGAACTTGTAACTTATAATAAATCGTCTCTGGGGTGTGACCTCCCAAAGCAGCCCAAACAAATGCCCTGTGGTATAGAGGGGAAGCCAGTAGTTCTTCTTGTCCTATTTACTTCTGGCAAGATTTCAGTGGCTTAGGAAAACATTCACTCACTGAGTTTATTTTTTTATTAGTTCTTTGAGAATTTCATACAATGAGTTCTGATCATATTCATCCTCCCGCCCCAACTGTCTTAGGTATGGTAGGGTTTCTATTATTGTGAGGAGGGGGATGTGATGTATTTGTTCCTTTTAGGTATGAACATTATGCTATCCCGTCCTCTGCACCTTGGCCAGGTCCCTGTGTTGACCATCACTTATTGCAAACAGAGGATGAAAGTTGAGAGGCGCCTTAATCTAAGGATATATGATAAACCATTGGGGGTTGGGTCAATGCTATGTCCATCTAGAAGAATGATAGTAGCAGGTTCTCTCTAAGAGCCTATGATCTGTCTAACCACAGTTTTGATTTGTTTTTCCCCAATAACAGTGCCAGGTATGTGTTTCATCCTGGGGAGCAGGCCTTAAATCCAATCAGAAAGTGATTGGTTACTCCTATAATGTTCATACCACTATTGCACCAGTAGGCACAGCTTCCCAGGCCAGGCATCATAGTTCACAGGGTTCATATCTGGGTATGATTAACGATTACTTTCCTTCTCCAGTAGCAATGAAGTTTCCAGGTCCACACAAGCTTGATTTCTCCATGTTCCTTATGACTCAAATATGGATGTCTTCAGCAATAGGGTCTGACCTTCAAGTTCTGAAGGGTAATGAGGAACATTGGAAATAGCCTGTAAGCTTTCTATAATACATATATTCACATGCATTAAAAAATTAAAATGGAGTTGCCCTATAATGGGGCAACAATGGCCCTACTAGCCACCAGAAGCTAAGAAATACAAAGCCCATCCCAGGAATGTGTTACTTCTTGTGGAATTGTTGGCCAGTGAGATCACAAAGACCCTCAAACTTGCTGAGCTCTTAGTCACCTGGGATCATGTTGAAATGCAGACAGACTCTCACAGCAGATCTGGAGTAGGTGGAGCCTAAGGCCCAGAATTTCTTATAGGCTCCCTAAGAACAGGTGCTAATACCTGTATTCCAGAGAAAGTGCTCTGAGGTGTAAAACCTCAAGGTAACCCAAAGCAGGCATTCTATCTATGAAACCTTAGAAGTGGGGTGCAAACCAGGTCCTGCAGAATGAATATATGGTTTACCAGGCAGGCAATAATGGTGGGTGAAGGAGGTGACTGTAAGGCGGAAGTGAGTAAGACAGGTGCAAGAACTGACTCAGAGAAGGTGGAGAGAATGATGGGAGGAAGTAAGCAGTACACCAAGGAGCATTGGCGGCCCTTCTATGGCATCGGGAGGCATCCCACTCAGGAAGGATTGTGAGACAGTGCCCACTAGAGCAGAGCTGGCCCGTGAGCTCTTCACAGTACCTGCAAGGCTGTGCACACAAACTAGGGGAGAAAATGCTCAGGTTTCATGGCTTTATTTCTTTATCTTTTCCCTTATTAGGTCTGAGGTACATGCTTCCTTCTCTTTTGAAATGGAATCATGTCCCTAGGTGTAGGGTTTTAAACCTGTCTCTCTCCTCCCTCTTTCTTTATGATGGTGATTGTTCATCCTGACTCTGTGGGGGTGCTTGGAGTTGCTCTTTAGACAAAACCAGCTCCCAGGCCTCCGGATGCCTCTTAGATGTCTTCATCTGACGGGGAAAAAAGCAGGGACTGGGAAGCAGTATTTGCACCAAGTGTTGGTTAAATGGTGGCGTGCTGCTCCTCGTGGCTGGCCACCACCCACAGCGGCCATGCCGGAGGAGAGTGCTGGAGCAGGAATCACAGGCCATGGTTACTTTTTTAGAGCTTTATTGGGAGGGGGAGAGAGGGAGAGAGAGGGAGAGAGAGAGGGAGGGAGGAAGGGAGAGAGAGAGAGAGGAAAGAGAAGAAGGAGGTCCAGATGGAAGGAAGGAGTGGAAAGGAAAGAGAAGGACGCACAGAGGGCCCACCCGCTTTTTAGGCTGGGATGCCATTGCAGGCTGATGATGTAATTAAGGACAGAATCCTAACACTAAGGCCCTGAGGCTACTGGATGGCATGACCCCTGCTCACTGTCCTTCATCTAACCTCAGTCTCCTTGCTGCAGATTACTGGGAGGGAGGATGGCTGAGCTTCCACAGCCACCCATAGTCTCTCTCATACATTCTCAATAAATGACCATTCCTACTAATGAAAGGTTTCCTTAGCATGTGCTAGGTCTATAGCAGTTGCCCACAGCTGCCTATGAAGCTGCAAGTCAGCACCCAGCTTACAGGGACAATACATCATCAAGTTCCCACAGGCCTGTGCCCAAGAATGCATTGGCAGTCTATAACAAATGACCAGGAGATAAATGGAGCTCACATTTTGGAGGAGTGGCAGAGTCTCCTTTTTGCCGACAACACACAATTACTTGAGTTCATTTAGAAAGGAACCTTGAATCAGTGGCTGGGAGTGGTTTGGCAAGAATCACAGAAGCCCATGAGACCATGCTGACCACACAGCATTCTCACCAAGAGCCTTCCTTTGCCAAGAGCTTGATTTTATTTATGTATTGTATTTCTTAAACTGATTCAATTATCTTCCCTTTTTATTTTGGCTTACTGAAGTATAATTTTCGTAGACTAGATGTTAGTGAGTGTGACTAATGTATCCAGCAGCACCATCATTCTAGTTATGGGTGTTTCCATCATCCCTCAAAGTACCCACTGAACTCCACAATCGGCTCCTTCCCTTATTTCATACAAATAAAACATAATTTGTATGTTTATGTATCTGGAACAGGACTTTACATTGTATTATTAAATAGTATGATAGGTGTACCACAGTTTCATCTTTTATTAAAGAATCCATCCATTTGTTGACAGACATTTGGTTGAATTTTAGTTCAAAGCATATATAGATAATGATGTCAGATTTACTCATGAGTCTTGGTGTGAGATAATCTTTGCATTTGTTTTACATAAATAATTGGATATGCAGTTGCTAGGATTTATGTTTGGTGGTCACTCAGTGAATTCTAGCAACTTGTATTAAGGTCCTCCAGAGGAATAGGATTGATAATTTGAATATATATTAACAAGGGAATTTATTAGGTTGGCTGACCTAACACAATGTGGGCAGTTCAACACGTCTGTCTTCATTCTAGGCAGTCCCGGAATTCAGTAGTTGCTCAGTCTACAAGGATAGATGTCTCATAATCCCAGTCTGACACTGAAGGTCTGGAGGGTTCAGTCCACATTGGAAGCCTGAGGAATCTGGTTCTAGTCACTGAAGGAACGCAGCAGGGGCAGCAGCAGGGTAGGCGAATTTGCCAGAAGAGAGGAGGTAAGGAGGAAAACTAGTCAGTTGTCTTCTTCCATCGACCTTCATTCAGATTGCCACCAGAAGGTGTCACACACATTTATGGAGGGTCTTCCCATTTCACATAAGCTGATTAAGAAGGTCCTCACAGCCTGCCCAGCAGCTTGCTTTTTAGTTGATTCCAGACCAGTCAAGTGGACAACTGTAATCAACCACGACCTAACTCAAGATCGTTTTCCAAAGTTATTAAAATGTTTTGTATTCCCATCGACAATGGATTTGAACTCCAGTTGTTAAACAGCTTGCCAGCATATGTCAGTCCTTTACTTCTTAGCTACCCTGGCTGCCTTGTAGTGTATTTCCTTGTGATATTAAAGCATGCTTCTCCACTGACTACGAACTTATAAACAAATGTCAGCTTAGTCCTCAAATCCTACGTGAAAATTAACTGGAAATGAATTGAAGGTGAAAACATAAGAGGAAAAATGAAAACTACAGATGTTGGTAAGCAAACAGAGGTGAATCCACACTGGGGATGGGTATGTCTTTCTTATACAACTCATAAAAAGTAATTAAACATGAAAGAGAAAAAGTGAACACCAGAGCCTCATCAAAGTTTAAGCTTCCATCACTCCATAATTTGACATTAACAGAACGAAAAAGCAACATTAACATTAGAATGTTCACAGCCAACCATTAGTAAAAGACTCGTATCAAAAATCCACTAACAACTGACTAAACTGAACAACAGAAAATAAACTCACTAAAAGGAGAGTTCAGGTTGAATATGTTTTTAATCATACATAATTTTATGGTCTTGGGCTAGAGAGATGGTTCAGCAGTTGTGAGCTCCTGGTGCTCTTCCTGGGGACCCTAATTTGTTTCCAGCCCCCACCCACATTGGGTGCTTCACAGTGGCCCAAATCTCTAGTTCCAGGGGACCAGACGCCCTATTCTGGACTCCTTGGCATTTGCACACATATGCACATATGCATATGCGCGCGCGCGCGCGCGTGCGCACATACACACACACACACCCATTGATGCACACAAATAAAAATAAATCTTTTAAAATGTGATCTTTACTTTTCTCATTTTTGTTTCATTTTTCCTTCATTCTCCCAATTTTCTTGGTATAGTACTCATCCATTGTCCCTTGGGGACTCATGATAGCTAACCACCTCAAACTGTTTCTCTCCTAAGTGAATCATATGATGTCAAACACACACACACACACACACACACACACACACACACACACACACACTCACATACAAATACACACATGCACACACATGCACACAGTCTTGGTAATTTTTTTTTTCTAACAAAAATGAGAACCTATTTACATTTACACTTCGGCATTTTGTTTTTGACCCCAAATCTTCATTATCGACACTGATGTGTGTCAACTTTCTCACCTCTAATTTTTCCATATTCATACCAGTATACTCTAGTGTGGTGGGTATTTATCATAAATTATTCATTTTCTTCTCTCTCCACTTGGACGTGGGGAAATGAGCCCCCTTGAGTGTGCCCTTACTTTAACATTTTCATTTCCAGGTGTGCAGCTCCTTCCAGTTTTTTTTTTAAATACTGATTGTTCCCCTCCCCTCCCCAAGCCATTCATTAGCTACAGAAGCCTTTGCAGCAGCCGACCTGGGTTCAAGTCTAGCTCTGCCACTTGCTAAGTTTCCCTGGGCTTCGGGGGCACACCTGTGAAATGGGGCTAACGGCCCTCACCTCTTGAGTGAATTCCCATCTGCTGAGAACACAGGGAGTGGAGCAGAAATGTGAGCTGTGTCCATTGTTCATTTCATGAACACTGAATGAGAACCTAAGTCCCCCTCTAGAACTCAGTTTATATATTCCAGCGAGGTAGTGGCTAAAACTGATGAGATATCTCTCTCCCCAACAGAATGTTAAATCTGGTGGAAAATTTCCTACAGCATTTACAGCTTAAAACTATTGACTGTTTTTATAAAACATGATTTCAGCTTTACTTTTTATGCCTTTTCCTGACTGGTAGTGCACTTGGTCGTCTTTGACTGGCAACTTTGATCCTTTCGTTTGTATTTTCATGGGTTAGCTACATGTGCGTTTTAATGTAATTCTCCTTAAACTTCTGAACAATTTTGTTTAGTGTGCAGATTGATGCTTTTCTGTGGGTTTCAGCTTTTCAGGCCCAAACCTACTGTAACTCTATTGACTTTGTGTACATGTAGTAGAATATTATTTTAAGGTGTGTTACTTTTGCTTATGTTGCATTTGTTTAACTCTGAACCAGAGTTACTGTGCCTAACACCTGATGGTCTAATAAAGAACTGGCCAATAGCAAGGCAGGGGAAAGGATAGGCGTGGCTGGCAGGCAAAGAGAATAAACCGAAGAAGAAATCTGGGAGGAGGATCTGAGCTCCAGAAGCTAGAGAAGGAGGACTCTAGGGTTCAGCCACCCAGCTACACAGCAAGCCACGGAGTAAGAATAAGATTTACAGAAGTTAGAGAATGGGAAAAGCCCAGAGGCAAAAGATAGATGGGTTAGTTTAAGGAAAGCTGGCTAGCAACTAAGCCAAGCTAAGGCCGGGCATTCATAATTAAGAATAAGCTTCCGTGTGTGATTTATTTGGGAGCTGGGTAGCAGGCTCTCCAGAAAAGAGAAAAAACGAACTACAACGGGTATGACATCTTTTATCATGTGATACTGTTTCAGAACATCATATTGAACATTTTAACACAATAAAATGCCATAATTTTTATATGGTTAATATTTTCCATTGTTATTTACCACTTTTTAGATTAGAAGATTGGGTTAGGTATCATTGTGTTTATACTTTCTGAGATCTTTTCCAAACAAAAATTACCGCTGAATTTTTTCATATTAAAACATTCATCTCAGTGTAGTGATGCACACCTTTAATCCCAGTACCCAGGACGCAGATGCAAGATCTCTGTGAATTCAGGGCCAGTCTAATCTACAGAGTGAGTTCCAGGCCAGCCAGGGCTACATTTCATTTAAGTTGCATAAGCATCCTTTCTTCCAGGCATTATTTGTTCCCACCAAATGATCACCATTCTCATAAGGTTCACACTAAACAGATGTAAGGAATATGAGCTCTGGAGCAAGCACAATCCACAGAGAAGCTATTTGGTCTATTCTTAATTCTGTCCTGTAGTTTTGAGAATTTCATACAGTGAAACAATGATCAATTCTTCCAACTCATTTTCCCTATCCAGCTTTCCCTTTATCTGCCCCAACATAATCCTCCAACTTCATGTCTTTGTTTTGTTTTTCTATTTTAGATATCTCAGTATCACTGAGCTGCCCATGGGTCTGGGACCATTCACTCGAGCATCAGAAATTTACCAGGGTCCACATCTTCAAAGAAGAATGATTCTCCTTCCCCTGGCAATTACACTGCCAGTAGCTCTTCAGTAAAGGGTGAAGGGTGGGGCCTAAGGTCATTTATCCCATCTACACTGGACTCTGCCTGGCTTGCTCTTGTGTTGGGTTTGTGAAGCTAACCACATTTACTGCAAGCACAATAGTGCAACAGCGAAGATATTGTTTCTGAAGATATTTTGTTTCACAGTACTCTGCCCCATTCTCTGGCTCTTCCTGCATCCTCTCTTTCTCTTCTTCCATGATGTTCTCTGAGCCTTGGTCCTGATGGTGATGGAGGGGTTAAAACAGATGCCCAATTTAGAGCTGAGTACTCACTCTGTTCTCAGCATCTTGACCAATTATGTATGTGTTTCACCATTGACTGCTCCTCTCTTCAAAAAGAAGCTTCCCTGACAGAGGTCGGAGCAGCTCATGGGTATAAACATAAACATTTAGAAGGCAATTTGATAACATGGCCATTTAGCAGGTTTTATCATAGGGCCTATGATGTCCCCAGGCATGGGCTCTTGACCAGAGTTACTGTTCCCAACTCGCCTTATTTGACCAGTTAGAACTTTCTGGTCATCCCATATTGAAGTGGTTACAGGATTCTAATACAATTTGTGACTAAATTGATAATTCCATCATTCCAGCTGTTTGTTCTGTTGGGATAATAAAATGACTAAATGATTTGCTTATTTTGTAGTCTCTAGATTTGGCAGGCCTTGGTTTTTATAGTTCTACATCCCATATCTTAGGTTTGTATGATCTGGGTTTGGTCTATTTATAACCCTTTGGCATCATTGGATAACATGTAGGCTCTGAAGTTTAAGGGTGAACTTCAGGAATAATTTGGATGTACTGGGATTTTTTAAAATGGAAAACAATTGAAAATAAAGTAAAAGTAACTAAAGTAAAAATAATTAAAGATTGTGATGATGTACCCCATTTCTGCTGCACATAAATAAGAAACTCCAAGATATTATAGAATGAAATAAGACGGCAGTTAACACAGAGACCCACAACTGGTCAGGGTTCAGAGACTATAAGACTGTGGAATGTTCAGCCATGAATGGGACATCTATGTCACATCCTCTCCTCCCAAGGAGCAGAGATCATTGCAGAAGAGGCAGAGGGAAAATTGTCTATCTGGAGACAGTAGATGACCACAAGGAAACAGTGTTTTCCATGGAAAGATTGGCTATCTGGAGGCAGTGGATGACCACAAGGAACAGTGTCTCCTGGACACGAGCAGGTCACTGCACACATGTATTCACAGCAATTGTGACAGCATGCAGAAGACCTGAACACTCAAACTCAAGGCAGACAAATCCCAGTATGGACACGGAGGTGAGCATGAAGTCTTACCCCTAACTGAGGTGCTATTGGCTTCTGACAGGTGCTGGAGAGGGAAAGTAGAGCTCTTTAAGGATGTGGGCCCTGGTATGTTAAGTGGGTTCCAGCAGGTCACACACCCAAGAGTATATGGGTGGCATATGTTGTATCTGATGGCTTAAAAAAAATAAAGACAAAAACTACCACAATGAAAACAGACACAAAGTTGGGTGGGTAGGGAATGGAGTGTGGATATGGCAGAAGTTGAGGGAGGGGTGAATATGATCAAAACACCTTGTATGAAATTCTCAAGGAGTTGTTAAAAAATGAGAGGAAAAAAAAGTAGGAATAACAATAGTCCCTATTTACTGAGTAGCTGCCATGGGACAGGTACATTCCTACTCATACTTAATCTAATGTCCCACCACATCTGCAGGCCAAAATTCCAGACAACTGTCCAGGAAATCAGCACTTAGAGAACCTCAGGTTCTCCGTCAAGGTTTCCAAGCTGGTCATTAGCTGAGCTGGGATTCACACTTCTGTCTGCCTCCCTCTGAAGCTCTTGTGCTAATCTGCCTCTTCTGGGACACCATTGCTCATCTTAAAATGTTGTTATAATTCAGAATAGTGCCCAGCAAAGCTAGTAGCTATTGCTGCCTGGTAAAACTGCAAGATGGATGGGCAGGAGGCAGCAGCTGCACAGATTCTGAATTGGAAAATGCTTCTCTTTTCATATGCTACGTAAGGCAAGACAACTGGTAGACATTGGTTTTTCAGCTTCTGTAGGAAACACTTGGCACCAACAGAAGGGAAATCCAATTGTGCTAAGTGTCTCTTGGGTGCTCACTCCAGACTCTCCTGGTTTGTCTTCTTGTCTTGGTAGCCTTTTAGCCACTTTTGGCACTGGGCTTTGCGGAGACATGTGGCCAGCTTAGCCCTGCCCCAGACCAATCCTTCACCTCTTCATCCTCTCCCCACTGAAGGCCTTGAGTCTCCACTCTTAGTGTCGTGTGCCCAGCCCACCCTCAAAGAGCCAATCAAGTTTCTTTTTATATGTCAACCTTGCTGAAAAATAATCCACTAAAAAATCCACAGTGAATTCCTCTTTTCCAAACTGTTTAAGAATATATTGCTGCAATCATTCAACTTGGCATTTGGCCATTCAATATTCTCGATTATCATCCTTAAAACAAATCTTGACTTCCTCATGAGAGTTACAGAGCACCAAGGGTAAGCAATCTTCAGAGCCACATTGAACTTAAAAATAATGTTAGCCAGGGATGGTATTACACACCTGTAACCCCCACACTGGGGTGGGTGAGTCAGGGAACTATCCAGGTACAGAACAACAGAGCAATCCCCTAGCTCCAAACGTACACACAAAAACCTCACAAAACAAGCTAGCCCAACAGTTCTGATCTCCGGCCTGTTCAGAAAGAAATTTGGAGCTGGTTTGAGAATGGCTGTGAAAACCTAAGCAATTTGCCCTTCCTTTGCTAAAATGTGGTGAAGAGTTACAAGTCAAAGCACGATAGCTATGCTCTTGGTTCCTTCTAGAAACATCTCATCATTCCACATGGACCAGGATCTTCTAACTCTATGATGTGTGACTTCCCTGCCTTTGGCTCAGGAGCAGTGTGATCTCTTCTCTGCAGAACTGTGGACCAGAATCCAATGGATGACTGCTCATTGGTCTGTAAGCGAGCCTCCATTCATGGAGGGACCAGGATGCTTCCAGGATTGTAAAAGGATATGATCTCTGAAGAAAATACAGCAGCATCATTCTCAGGAGGCTGTGACCAGGAAGACGTGCAAGCAGTACTGGGTCTGCCAGGAGCAGATGTGTTCTCCATCTCTGGACCTGGAAGAAAGCATGGCTGTCGCCTGCCCGGCAGAAGGCTACCATTTCCCAGCTTGTGCGGCAAAGCCTCTCTCGTCCGCTCGTGTAACTGGAAGCATGGCTGCTGTCTCCTGCCAAGGGCAGGCTGTCTTGAATTACAGGGGGTAGGTTGCTGTGATTATCAGTGTTACTGCACAGAGAACTGTGCAGATCGTAGCATGCCATTTTGGAGATCACATTAAAATGTCCTGGAAGCTTATGAAGGCATATTCCATGGAAATAATGATTTAGTTAGTGGGCATGCCTCTCTTTAATTTCAAACTCTGATCAGTGGCTGTCCTCGTTTATAAGGGAAGCTGATGAGGAACATCTTCAGCCCTTCTCAGCCACAGTTCATCAGCTCATGGTCTGGCTCCTCTATTCGCCGGATGCACATGAGTCGTGCAGGAAAGCCTTGCTGTGGGTATGCTGAACCATTTTGTGGTTTCGGCGCTGATGTCAAATACTGTAAATGGCAGGCACTCTTTCCCCCTTGAGAGCTAAGTTTTGAGGCTGAGAAGGTCTCAGTAATGTGCGTATTGTATAAGCACGAGGACGCTAACTCACACCCCAGCATCCATGTTCAAAAGTGGAGTGTGGTGGCATCCACCTGTAACTCTAATGCCAAAGAAGCAGAGGCAGGTGAATCCCTAGAGATTGCTAACCAGCCAGTCCAGCCAAATAGGTAAGCCTCAGGTTCAGTGAGTGTGCTGGTTAGTTCTATGTCAACAAGACGTAAGTGAAAAGTCCTCTGAGAGGACAGAATCCCCATTGAGAAACAGGTCAGGAGTCCACAAGGATGGCACCAGCTAGACTCCTAGCAATAATGGAGAAGGTGCCTGAACTTACCTTCCCCTATAATCAGATTAATGACCACCCTAATTGTCATCATAGAACCTACATCCAATAACTGATGGAAGCAGATGCAGTGATCCACAACCAAGCACTGGGTTGAGCTCCTAGACTTCAGATGAAGAGGGGGAGGGGGGATCACAGGAGCAAGTGAGGTCAAGATCATGATGGGAAAAACCACAGAGACAGCTGACCCAACCTGGTAGGAGCTCATGGACTGTGGACTGTCAGCTAGGGAACATGCATGGGACTGAACTAGACCTTCTGGATGTGGGTGATAGTTATGTGGCTAGATCTGTTTGGGGAACCCTTGGTAGTGAGAACAGGGCTTTTTGGAACACATTCCCTAGGGTGGAATTCCTTGCTCAGCCTTGACACAAGGGGGAGAGGCTTGGTCCTGCCTCAACTTAGTATGCCAGACTTTGTTGACTCCCCAAGGGAGGTCTTACCCTCTCTGAGGAGAGGATGGGGGTGGGATGGAGGGGAGGTGAGTGGGTGGGAGAAGAGGAGGGAAGGGGAACAGGGGTTGGTATGTAAAAGGAAAGATTTTTTTAATAAAAAATTATATATAAAAAATGGCGTGAAAGGCAGCAGAGGAAGACATCTTACATTGGCCTCCACATGCACCCTTTCTTGACATGCACACAAATGTGAAACACACACACACACACACACACACACACACACAGAGAGAGA
>CABHPQ010166462.1:0-31639 GCA_902168405.1 Peromyscus aztecus
CCCTGGGCAGTTGGTTCTGGACTGTATTTTTAAAAAAGGTAGCGAAGTGTAAGCCTGAGAGTGAGCTAGCTAGTCTTCCTCTCTAGTTCCTGCTTTCAAATTTCTACTTGAGTTCCTGCCCTGACTTCTCTCACTAGTAGGCTGTAACCTGGAAGGGTCAGTCAGGTAAATCCTTTCCTCCTCTAAATCACATTTGCTTAGAGGTTTTTGTTTTTCTATTCAACAGAAAGGAAACTAGAATAAGTAGAGCCCGCCTTATAAAATACTTGGCCTGGTCTAGCAGCACACAGAGGGACAAGGCTACCCTCATCACTTGACTTGGATTTCACTGCTCAGGGAAGAAAGCGCTAAATGGAACACCTCTGCTTTTTCCCTGCACAAACTCCCTTTTCAGGCATGAGTACCATCAAGATATCGTTAATCTTTTCATTTTCTATAACTAGTTCTGTCCCTTTGGCCCATTTGATAAAAATTGCCTTCGATTTTTTGGTTAGGCAAAAGAACTGCACCTCCTCTCAGGGCATAAAACCCAGCAGCCGTCCCTTACAAGGGCCTCTATGGTTTTACTTGGAACATTAGGGATGTTTGCCACAGTGAAGTCCCACAGGACTCAATCCATACATTGTGATGCTGCCTTTGACCTTTAGGGGAGGTGATCTACCATTAGGCTTATTAGAGCTACTTCTAAAGCATGTTAGAAAAGCCCCTTTTCTCTAAATTCAAGATCAATGGGAGTTCATACATAATCAAGAACAGCTGTGTACAACAGAGATCCTGACAGAAGACTCGTGCTGAGTGTCACTTGATCGGCCTCAAAAAGAACACTGAGAGAGTCTGCTCCTTCTTTTATAGATGGGTAGATGAGTGAATGGATGAGGAGTGAATGTCCACTGAAGGGAAGAAGTGAAGGTTTAATATCTCTAAGAACCAAATTAAAGAGGGGTCTTCAAAGCTGCCATCTCCCGTGGGCCCTCTCCAAAGAAGAGTCCAACAATTTTAATAGCTGTGGACAACCATTCACAACACGTCACAAAGGAAAGTGTTATCTACATCTTAAACATTCCAGAACCAAGGTAATCTATCTGGTTTAGTAGTTAGCTCAAGTCACTGATCTATACCCAAAAGTTGACAATACTGAGATCATCAGCCAATCAGCCTGGCTTGTGACAGAAACCTTCCTGGCTTTGGGGGGTCAGAAAGAAAAAAAAAAGATACAAACCACTTTCTTGTGCTAAATCTGTTCTTTCCAAATGTAATAATCTTGACATAGAAAATAATATGTGTCTAGGACATATTTTTCTCTAGGAAAAACAAATTATCAGGTGTTGCAGAAAGAAAGGTCTCCCTGACCTTGGCTTGCCTCAGAGAGTCATTTCCAAGGAAGGGACTAATTAGATTCAGAAAAGCAGCTGCTGACCACTGTCCAGTTGGAAGTGAAGGTTTATCCCATGTTGGTGAATACAATGGAATAACAGAGGTTTTTAATCAAATGGCTAGCTGTGCAAGGAGATAGGTGTGGTAGTTTGAATGTAATTGGCCCCCATAAACTCATAGGGAGTGGCACTTTTAGGAAGTGTGGCTTTGTTGGAGTAGGTATGGCCTTGTTGGAGGAAGTGTGTCACTGTGGGAATGGGAGGTTTCATATATGCTCAAGCCATGCCCAGTGTCTCAAACCATTTTCTGTTGTCTGTGGGTCAAAATGTAGGACTCTCAGCTCCTTCTCCAGCACCATGTCTGCCTGCACACCACCTTATCACACCATGATAATAGTGGATTAAACTTCTGAAAATGTAAGCCACCCAAATTAAATATTTTTTTTTCCTTTATAAGAGCTGCTGTGGTCATGGTGTCTCTTCACAGCAATAGACACCCTAACTAAGAGAGCAGGTAAGGACAAAGGGGCACCACCATGGCTATCACTGCTGACCAGCTCTAACAGTAATGAGAAGAGTGTGTTCACAAAGGTAGGTAACAGAGCCCCTGCTTTGTCTCTTTTTTCCTTCCTCTCCCTATGATAGAGGGACAGTCACTTTTTTCTGCTGATAATTGGACTAGTGGTAAGCCCTAGACAGAAAAGCTCCAGACAGAAAGGAGTGTCTCTGATGTAACCTTCAGATGCGGAGCAGGCAACCTGAGCACCTGACAGTAGAGAACCAGACCACAGCAAACTCAATCCCCTGGATTCAGTTCCCCAGCATGATTAAATCCTACCACTGTTTGGGGACCAACTCTACTTTCTGCTCATGTGTATAATCCAAAATCTGTTAAAGAAAATAAATAACGAATCGGTGTTACTTCAGAATGCCTTCAGATTTGGAAACCCAACCCCATATGTTTCAGCACACCGAACCCTGCATCCCCAGTGGACAAAGAGGTAGGACAGGGTGGTTGAAAGAACGTGAGAGATGTCAAGAGTAAGTCATGAACTTGAACCCCAGATCAGCCAATTACAATGAAGCCATTTACATTGTGTTTGGGATGTCATGTAAACCTTTGACCCGACCTTTCATCGTCTGCAACCTGGAAGACAGTAGCTGTTCAACATAGCTGTCCTGGAATCTGACGAGAGAGAGGCTAGAAGTGCAGAAAGCCACAGTACGTCAGGATCATTTTGCTCTCAATACCGTTTCACCCCTTCATGGGCACTATTCAGGCTAACTGGGGAGATTCGGCCTCCAGAGCAGCACTGAGGGAGACAGTTTATTTTGTAATCATTTCAGAGAAAAGGTTGTGTGAAGCTTTGCTAAAATTAGCCACCCTGTTCTCTGGTAAGCCTTCGCTTCATATGAAGCCTGTTTCCTTTCTCTAATCCTCTTTTATAAGCAGCTGGTATTCCCATCATGGACGATCCCTCCTGGACTCTTCTGACCTGTGATAAAAATATGCACTGAGTAAATAGACATCTAATCAGTGCATTATAGTTATGGTTTATCCAGGAAGACTGAATACATTTTATTTTCTCAATGGATTCAACTTTATCCATTCATTATTCATTTTCTGCGAGTAGAAAGCTGACACAGATACATTCAGCCTCGAATTGGATGAGCATTTTCAAAGATTTTTCAACAGACGGAAAAACCAGACCTCCTGCTTTGTTTAATTATACGCTTGTGTTATCGCCCCCAAAATGGTGCTGGGTCATAAATGTCCTGAGACTGCTGTTGGTGAGGGAGGAGGGTAAGGTCGTAAAGCTTCATTGTTGTTCAGTGGGCACCTGGCCCTGCACACCTGCTCTTGTAAAAGAAAAAACTAAAATCCTTCTGAACTCTAGAGACCAATCAAACTGGCAATCTCTCGTCTCCTTTAACCGGAAACGCCGGGTGCCACGCCCTTTGGTTTCTCGGTGGGCTGATCGTTGTTTTTCCTCTGCCTTCACATCTTTTGCTGAGTGAAATACAAGTTTACATCTCGTAGAACTTAATTATTACTTCCTGAATTATTTTTTTCTCTAAAGCATTTTAGTGAGAAGTTTAGTTTGAAGGCGATGCGTGGCACCCTACTTTTTTTGTTCTATAGGTTCCAAATGAGAGATGTGCGGAGCACTGCTCTGTACTGACTGAAACTGAGGGATGAATATGGTGCATCTGTCATGTTTCCTATTTTTTGCAGCATCTTCTGATGATTCAATATCTTCGAACCTTGAGATCCCAGGTAGAGTTGTCTCTTCCTGTGGTTAGCTAATTCCTAGACACGAGTAAAATCCCTCTCTGCAGCAAGCTTTTGGTATGTAAACCATCAGATTCTGAACCCATATCTGCATGCATTTTTTTTCCATATCCTGATCTAGAATACTATCTTCCCACCCCCCATCATACCAAGGCTAGGAGCTGGACAGCTGCAGACTACCCCCACAGCTGAGCCCTAGAAACTGTTCTAGCCTTCTTCCTCTTCTCATCCTTCTCCTCTCTACACAAGAAGCACAAGCCAGGCCCTGACCCACGCTTCTCCTTTGTTCCTCCTGACTTCTGACCAAGCCCTGTGTGTGCCCACAGGGCCCATGGGTCATGGCATATACCTGTCTCCTGGAAACTGTGAGCAACCAGCAACCTTTTCAGTGGCAGGTGTCTCTGGATCTGTTCTCTCTACATTTTAAAGCAGGGCTTTAAATCTGCATTAAAAAGAAAGAAATGGGGGGAAAAAGAAGAGGAAGGTGGAGGAGAAAGAAGTTGGAAAGAATGGGAGGGAATAAAGGATAGAGAGAAGGAGGAACGATAGAGATGAGTTCTGTCTCTTGGAGCCTTTCAGCTGACTGGGAAAGGCAGGATCCAGCATAGGACGGAAAGCTCAATAGTAGTAAAGTAGATATTTGCACAATAAAGACAGCAGTGTGGTGGAAGCAAAGAACCTTCACAAAACAGCAAAAGAAGAAGTAATGCATTTACACACAGGGTTCTTGGTTGGGCACTGAAATCAGTAGAATAATCGTAACAGACACGGAACTTGTGAATGTGACCTTCAACAATGTAAAGATCAGTTTCCATCCTTAAACTGTGATGAAGACTGACCGGGAGGTCTGCAAGCCCTCCCTCATCCTTCTTGGTCAATGTTCTTCACATCAGCTTAAATATTCAGGAGTTTTGTCTGTGTCGTTCCGTGAGGTGACAACAGAATTAGTGACTGATATTTCAAAGAAAATGGAGTATATATTTCTACCAATAGTGAGCTGTGGGATCCGCTGGGAAGCCAATGAAAGACTTGGCCTGTCTGTTGACAACTCCTAGAATTACTTTCCTCAGGTTGTATGTTTGTGTCTGAAGTTTGTGCTTCTTTTTTAAGGCCCAATAATATTCCATTTTACACACACACACACACACACACACACGTTTCTTTATGTATTCACTTTAAGTTGTTTCTATTTCTTGACTATTATTAATACTGCCACAAAAATATGAGTGTGCACACATTTCTTGAACATACTACGTCTGGCTCCTTTGGACATGGAGTCAGAAGCAGGACGGCTGATCTGACGGATTCTATTTCTGACATTTTGAGGAGCCTTCACCCTAGTCTCTAAATTCCTTTGGTGCTCTGTTCCCACTGGTGGACATCCATGTGCCCCTTCTTGTTGGCATACTCACAAGCACTTGTTACATTTTGTCTTATTTTGATAATGGTGATTTACACCAGTGTGAGGTAGTATCTCTAGTGCTTTAATCTACATTTCTCTAGTGACTAGTGGTACTGAGACTTCCCCCAAATATCTATTGTCCATTTATGTCTTCTTTTGGAAAATATTTGCTCAAGGACTATGTCTGTTTTTTGTGGTGATGTATTGTGTCCCCCAATATACTGTGTCTCCCAATAAAATTTACCTGAGGATCAGAGGAAAAAGCCAGCCACTATAGTAAACAAAAGTCATGCAATGTAAGCACACGCCTTTAATCCTATCACTCGGGAGGCAGGGATCTGTCTGGATCTCTGTGAGTTCAAGGCCACATTGGGAACAGAGCCAGGCGTGGTATCACACACCTTAAATTCCAACACCAATTAACCATGGAGGTCTGGAGGTCTGTACAGACAGACAGGAAGTGACAGAGCTGGGCAGGAAGAGAAAGTGATGTCGCTCGACAGATGGCAGAAGGCAGAAATCAGCAAGGCATATAGGCGTGGGTAGACAGGAAGTAGCCTCTTTGGAAGCTGCAGAGTTGGTGAGGTGAGGTTAGCTGTGACTTTCCCTATTTCCCTGATCTCTCAGGTTTTCGCCCCTATATCCGGCTCCATGTTTTTTTATTTAATAAGACCGTTTAGAAATTTGTCTACAGTTTTTAGTTAGGTTGTCTTGCTATTGGGTTCTCTGCATTCTATGCATATTTTGCATTTTAACCACTTATCTGATTTTCTACTCACAAATAACTCCTCCTGTTCCATGGGGTAGCTCCCTGGTTGTGCAGGCAGGAGCTTTCCACTTTGACATCACCTCATTTGTCTCTTTTGACTTGTGCTCTCCATGCTTTCAGAATTATATATGTGTATGCTTATGTAGGTATAAAGTCCTTGCCCTGAGAGCCTTCCTTTCGTTATTTCTTTTAGTGTTTTTACAACTTCAGGTCATAGGTTGCAGGTAACAGCGTTCCCAGCATCATTTATCAAAGAGATTGTCATTCTCCCACTGTATGCCCTTGGCACCTTTATGGGAAATTAATCGACTGTAAATATATGAGTTTATTTCTGAGCTTGGCTGCTGTCCTAGTTAGGGTTTTTATTGTTGTGCTAAAACACCATGACCAAAAGCAACTTGGGGAGGAAGGGGTTAATTTTAGCTTACAGTTGCACATGACACTTTATCACTGAGCAAACAAGTGAGCCGCAGAACTCCAACAGGGCAGGAACCGGCAGGCAGGAGCTGATGCAGAGGTAATGGAGGAGTGCTGCTTACTAGTTTGCTCCTCATGGCTTGCTCAGTCGACCATCAGCCCAGGGTGGGCACCATCCATAGTGAGCTGGGCCTTCTCATCAATCATCAACCATCAATCAAGAAAATGCAGCAAAGGCTTACCCACAGCCCAACCTGGTGGAGACATATTCACACTTGCGGGTCTTTCTTCCAAAATAACTCTAGCTTATGTCAAATTGACATAAAACTAGTCAGAACAGCTGCCTATTCTATTCAGTTGGTAAATTTCTCTCTTTTAATGTCAGTACTGTGACATTTTGACTCTGTAGAATTGCCATAAAGTTTGAAATCAGGGTGATAAGTCCATCATATTTCTAATGACTTATTTCCATTTTTGTATAATAAATGAGATTTTGCTTAACATCAAAAAAGTGCCCAAGAACTAAGCTAAGCACTAAAGACACAAAAATTAAAGTAGAATCCATGTGTTTAATGATGTCTTTTAATGAGTAACAAAAATAGCAGTAATTATTGTGAGAAAGATATACTATTATACATAACATGTTATATATAATACTATATATGTATGGAAGTTCATAAATTACATATTATTCCATTTTATATATAATGTTATGTATGTGTATGTACATGGAAGTGCAGAGAAAACACCAACACAGCAAAAACATTATATATAATGTATATCATATATTATTCCTTTATATAGCAATATAGTACCTTCTTTTTCTTTTCCTTTTTCTTTTTTTTTTTTTTTTTTTTTTTGGTTTTTCAAGACAGGGTTTCTCTGTGCAATGCCCTGGCTGTCCTGGAACTCACTTTGTAGACCAGGCTGGCCTCAAACTCAGAGATCCTCCTGCCTCTGCCTCTCAAGTGCTAGGATCAAAGGCGTGCGCCGCCGCCGCCGCCGCCACCACCACCAGCTATGGTACACTCGTATAATGGACAGAAGCTCAGAGGAAAGGGCTCTTCCAAAAACACACTATGTGGGGAAAGGGTAGAGAGATGGCTCAGTGATTAAGGGCACTTGCTGCTCATGCAGAGGCCCTGGGTTCGGTTCCCAGCGCCCACAAGGGGGCTTAAAACACACCTGCGTAAGTCAAGTTCCAGAGACTCTGACACCCTCTCTGACTTCCATGTACAACGCACACACGTAGTGCACGTATGTATATACAGGCATAGACTCATTATATATATATATATATATATATATATATATATATAATGAAAATAAATAAATATTTAAAATAAATCACATACTGTGGAGTCAACCAAAATTTGCTTTCTAATTGCCAAACATTTACAGAGTATTTCAAGTCCCAGTATTTCTCATTGCTCAATGTCATTGCCGAAAGATCTAATCTCAGCACAGATGGTGGACAAGAGGAAGGCGGAGTGCTAATTATGTATTCATCTGTACCTTTAGTAAGACTGTTGGCAATTACTTAATACTTAATACCCCTGACTCAGATTTCCATGACTCAATTCCCCAATCTATAAAACAGAGACAATAACATGTATCTGTCTTCTGTGATTTGGTACGTAGCATTTAAATAGCATGTTTATTTTAAAAGGACCTTATAACGATTAATTAATTTTTCCTAACTAGATGTTCCTGCCTCAAAGTGATGGCATGAAGGTTAATGGGTTGGTGTCAGCAAATGCTTTTAAAACTGAGAAGACCTCTGGCCCATAGTATAGCATCTGGCTTCCTTTGACACTGTGAGGTTCCCAAAGTACGCTTGCCCTTCGAGGTGGTGCCAGAGTGCAGTGTTCTTATGGTGGACCATCTCTTTAAAGGGTTTCCCAGCACAAATAGATCATTGGTCACCAAAACTGTCAGCTCACTGTGGCACACAAGAGAAATCCTTCTAGCAATTTAAAGCATTAAATTGAGTGCTGAGTTTAGGTATCATCTCACTAACAAACTAAAACACGGTCTGTCCACTCCAACATGTCTGAGTAACCTTGAAATTAACTACTTTCTTACACCACATCCTCCACCAACACCCGCCTTGTATCACAATTGTTCAGGGACATGTTTTCCTTCTTCCTCTGGCTTTTAGAGGTTAGGCACAGAAATTACGTTGTAATGTCTAGTATCTCCCATGTCCTTGTACCGAATAACTGTGATTGTACAGAGGAGCTCCAGTATGACATCACCTAGCCAACAGGCCTACATAATCCTACTTTGTAATTGTATCTGCTTGAAGGACCTGAAACTCTCTTATTCTTAGTTGTTGGTTGTTAAACAATCGACCTTCTCTTCTGTTGGTTGGTCCATTCAACACATACTCAGCATGCACCTACTATATGATGGGCATGCTTATGGACCCTGGAGATAGAGCAGGAAGCAAAAATAATGATGTGTCTTCTTTGAGGAGCTGATACTATCATGAGAAAAATGGACAATATATACAAGACAAAACATGTAATATAATAAACAGTAATAAGTCCCAGGAAAAAGCTAAAGCAGACAAAGGTGATGGACAAGGTTGAGACTAGATTTTAGATAGGATGACCAGCAAAGATATCACTGAGAAAATCAATCTTTGAGGGAACAACCCAAAAGCGCTGTGGTAGAAAACTATTTGAAAACTGGAGTCAAAGCATTCCAGACAGAGACAATAACCAATTCAAAGGTCCCAGGGTAAGCCTAAGATGTAGTGAAGAGGAGCAACGCCAGCTTGGCTGGAGTGAACTGCCTGTGGAGTCGAACTAGCAGAAGGTGGGAGTCAAACATGGATTAGGGCCAAACTGTGAGGCCTGACGAGATGCCACTCCCATTCTCTAGAAAGAGAGAGTCACCGCTGTGTTCTGAAGAGGTGAGTGACAGAGCCACTGTGCTCTAAATGAGACTTAGCTGGTGGGCTGAAGAAAGAGACGGGGCAAGGAAAGATTCCAGGGATGCTTACAGTCCAGGTGGAGATGTTAAGGTTCAGGTGGGAGGGAGCTTTGTTGGTGTTGAGTTGCACATGAGTTGTAAAGGAAGGTGTCCGGGTGGCCCCAAGGTTTGGACATGAGCAGCTGCAGGGGTGGAGTTCTGATTCACAAGGTGGGGACCTCAGGGCAGCACAAGTGTGGGGGACACACAGGGAGAGCAATAAATGTACATGTACACACACATGCACATGCACATGCACACACACACATAATAAAACAAACAAACAGAATTTTGAGGTGAACATTGAAAAGTGGAACTCAATGACATTTAGGCCAGGCTTGAAGTCATACAGGCAGTAATTACAAGGTAATGAAAAATAAGCAAATTTTTATGAAGAATCCCCCCTTGACTCAGGAAAGAGAGGAAATAATAAGGACAGTTGACTTCATATGCGGCAAGATGTCCACTGAACCTCAGAAACATGAGGCACCCCAGATCTCCAGCCAAAACACTTACCACCAGACCTCACCATTTGTCACCAACTGTCCTGGGCTTAGGGCTGGTGACACATGCAGCCACTGAAGGCAGGTGTTTGTATCAATAGACCACAGGCTTTCTCGTTGCCTAGAAGCTTGCTAAAAATACAGAATCCCAAGGTCAGGGGAGGTGACTCAGTCAGTCAAGAGCCCACCACAGAAGCATGTGAGTCTGCGTTCAGATCCTAACAGCTGCGTAAAAGTCAGGCTTGCAAACACACATGTAAGCCAAGTGCTGAGGATATGGAAACAGGCAGATCTGTAGAGCTTGCTGGTCGGCCAGTCTAGTCAGTTTGTGAACTCCAGGCTCAGTGAGAGACCCTGTCTCAAAAGACAAGGTGGAGAACAATAGAGGAAGACACTCAAGACATCCAGTGTCGAACACACACACACACACACACACACACACACACACACACACACGCACGCACAAATAATAACAAATGTGGAATCCCAGGCCTCATTCTACACTTACTTCACATGTAGAAAGTCCATGGAATCATCTTGGGGATCTTGCATGTGGGAATTATGAATAAGTTGAATAACTATGAATAAGATGCCTGCAGCTGTGAATCTAACCTCTCTGGAGCTGGGGGATAGAAATGGGGATGACTTCTCTCCTTAAGACTTCCTAGCAATGAAGAGACCTGCTGAGGTCTCTGCTATTGTTTAAGTTTGATGGTACCCACACCACTGGGGGCCAGAAAAGAAGGTGCAGCTTATATTCTGAAATGGAAGAATGCATGACATGGAAAATGTGTTTCAACAATTCTGGCAGCATACAAATACAACAAATGTCCCGTATGAACTTGTGTTGGCTAGTCTTATGTCAATTTGACACAAGTTTAAGTCATCTGAGAGGAGGGAAATTCAATTAAGAAAATGCCTCCATAAGACCAGGCTGTAGGCAAGCCTATAAGACACTTT
Source organism: Peromyscus aztecus (assembly GCA_902168405.1). NCBI lineage: Eukaryota > Metazoa > Chordata > Mammalia > Rodentia > Cricetidae > Peromyscus > Peromyscus aztecus. The sequence continues at coordinate 10,697 of CABHPQ010166462.1, forward strand.
CTTAATGGGCCCAGCCCATTGTGGGTGTTACCACCCCAAGGCTGGTGGTCCTGGATTCCATAAGAAAAGCAGGCTGAGCAAGCCATGGGGAGCAAGCCAGTAAGCAGCACCCCTCCATAGCCTCTGCATCAGCTCCTGCCTCCTGCTTTGTTTGAGTTCCTGTCCTGACTGTCTTCAACCATTAACGGTGATGTGGAAGTATAAAATAAATCAACCCTTTCCTCCCTATGGTGTTCATCCAGCTCTGATTCTTCAGCAAATGCTCATGACTAGTTGTGGCTATATAACTGGCCCCATGGAACACAACTGTAAGGACAAGAGCTAGAAATGTGGCTCCCATTGAATTAGACTTAAAGGCACCACTGACTACCCAGCGGCTAGAGGTGCTGGCTGTCCATGGCATGCAATGGCAAAGCGGTCACATGGGTTGCCACCTAGCAGCCTTTTAATCAAATATTTAGAAACTGTAAGGCCTGGAATGAACAAGGAGTTGCTTCCACCTAACCTTAGTGGAAGGCAAGAATACTCTGGGTTGGTTTCATCATGGAGAGAAGGAAAGCCCTTAAGTTCCCAACTGCAGGTCTGAGGGGGGATGGACAAGCTGTTCGTTCTTTCTGTATCAACTTGGCTAAGTTATAACTGTTTTCTAAAAGGTGAGTGTTTATCCATCAGACCTGGAAAGGCACTTACCAGCCCCCCAAAAGTACAGTGCAGGGATACCAGTTGGAGCTCAAGTGTGTCTGGGGCTGCTAGTCCAGTGTGAGATCACACAGGGACTGACGGGAAAGGAAGGCCAGGGGAGCCGCTCCCTCTGCAGAGTCTGTCCTTCAGAAACCTCCGTCTAAATGTCAAAGTCAAGGACTAAACCTGTCGGTGGATGAATTGCAATGCAAACACCACTCACAAGCTCCCACTCTAAGCTCTGTAATGTGCCCGGTGACCCGCTGTTTTCCTTCGCTGCCGAGGGCTGGGTCACGAGGATAAATCAATCAAAGATACACCGAGAAATCAAGAAGTTCTGTCCATAGGTGCTGTGGGATGGTCTGTATGTCAATTTGCTCTGATTAATTTAAGCTATAAGAACAGTTAGCAAGAAGCCTGCCACGGCCATACAGTTTGTAAGAAATATAAGACTCTGTGTTTACTTGGTTGGGTCTGAGCAGCTGTGGGACTGGCGAGTGACAGAGATTTGTCCTGACTGTGGGCCACGCAGGAAAACTCTAGCTACACATGGGAATGCTAGAACAGTTTGACTTCTAAAGCTTTCAGGAATAATTTGCTCGATTAAGAATACACGTCGCATGAGTAAAAGCCATCAATTAAAATAAAGGAATTGAGTACTGGACTGAATTCCAAATTTGCACCGGACTTTATGAAAACCAATTGTTTTTCATTCTATAAAGTCCTGCGATATTGAAGGAGTGGGATATGTTCCCAGTATATATCTGCACACATTTCCTCTATGTGTTTGTCTTGTCATTTAATATGCTTTAACATTGGTCATATTCGTTATGCAGATTTAGCAGCTAAGAAGTCTAAAGTCATCGCTGGAATGGACAGCATTGAACCGGAGGCGGACGCTACCTCTGGGTTAGGCACAAAATGAAAGAGACGCACATTTGAAGAAAATTCACAGAGTCTTCTGTGTCTTCCATATGCTTTGTCTTTCTTGTGCACATATGCGTGTGTGTGTGTGTGTGTGTGTGTGTGTGTGTGTGTGTGTACACTGCACTTCCACATCTACACCAAACATGCACGTATTGGCCACATGCTCTCCTTTATTTCTTTTGGGACAAGTACTCTCACTCTACTTGAAGCTCAACAATTCAGCTAGGTTAGCTGGCCGGAAGGTAGTTCCTAGCGTCCAGGATCAGCCTGTCTCAGGTATTTCCCGCCCACCACCACCACACACATACACACTCCAGTCCTAAGGTTACAAGTGCACGGTGCTGCTGGCCTTCTAAACTCAGGTCCTCATGATTGCAGAGCAAGTGCATTACCCACTGCACCTTATCTTCAGCCCGCAGTGTCTTTAACTTCTCATTGGGGGTGTTAGAAGGACAGTGTTCGTGTTATTGCTTTGTACCACTCTCTATGACTAAAACGTCTTATCGCAATAAGATGAGAAAAACATCTTTATCTTGGGACTTATAAATACACTTTGACTGTTTTACCTTTGGTACAAAGCTTTTAATAAAAGATGTTTTATGCTAGAGAAAAGGCCAGGCAATGAATTATGCAAAGCGACTATTGGGAAATCTGGTTTCTGTAGATATACTTTCTCAAGATTTACATAAAATTTTATAGATAGAGAATTTGGGACATATCTTATTTGAACAGATACAAAATGACTTGTTTGGGCTGCCAGCACTGCATGGAATTGTCTCTCCCTTCCTCTCCCCTACAGGGAACAAACAGTGACTGAATAAGAAATGAATTCTTGCCAGACTTCTGGCCTCGGCTAGTTGCAAGCCTCCAGCCCAAGGGGTGTTCTGAAAGGCTTTTGCTGACTGAAGAAGCACCAAGGGGAAGAGGAGGGTCCTTGGCATGAGGCAGGAGAGAAGAGAAAGAAAGAAATACAGAAATCAAATCACCATCGGACTGCCCCTTGTTAGCACGAAGTAGCCTTATGGAAACAAGAACCAGTTAGCGCATCCATTTCTCGCTGATTAATCAAAACAGCCCCAGTGTTTGGAAATGATGGTATCTGGGTCACTTTCTAGTTGCGTTTAAAAAGACTTCTAAAGACAGCATCACAACGTTGCGCCTCCAACAGCTCCCTCGCATACACATGGCTTTTGTTTATTCTTGTTTGACTCGGTTTTCACATCTTTATACATGGCCTCAAGGAATGACTTTGATGCTGAATTTTTTCTGGGGAAAAAATGAATAAGTAAATACAGAAGTCACAGAGACATAAAATGCAAAAGTAGAAATCTCTCTCTCTTTCTCTCATGTTTTTCTAAGAAGATTCTGTTTCAACAGCAATTTGCTTCTCTTGAGTACTGGTATGTTAATTTCTAGATTCATGAACTGGGCAGCTATTCAGTCACATTATGAAATGTTGTAACTGTAGAGACAAAAATGTATAAGAGGCATAAAACCAGTTTAATTTGAGTTTTCCTCAGGAGAATATGAAACAAAGTTTGGCTGGATTCCATAAGGCACCCTTCTCAAGGGTGGCTAATTTATTACCTGTCACCCTTGAAAATTTAACTCTGCAAGGGCTTTTTTGTTTGTTTGTTTGTTTTCTTTTATTCTGTTTGTTCTTTTATGAGAGCGTTTTCTTTGACTTTCTAATTTATTCCATTTATTCATGGAATTTTGCTCTGACTTTTTTTTTCCTTCTGTTTGAATCCCTTGTACATCAAGGTGGGTGGCATTCAGCTGAAAATATTCTTTCAAGAAACATCATAAAAACGTATGAAAGCAGGATTTCATTTGAGCTGCCAGGCTTATAGAAAACTGTAAGCAAAGTGAATAAACACTCTTCATATGACTTATGGTCATGAAGGAGCTACTTAAAGGAATACATTCAGTCTATTCAAAAAAAAAATCTTAAAAGGGAGACATTTTTCCAGCAGGACCCTGACAGACACGGAATGAGCTCTTCCCCAACTCCTTAGCCTGCTTATCCGCGTTTAGCCCCCTTTCCATCAAATACCCTAAAAGTCTTACTCTTCTATTCACTTACAAAGGACTGACAAGGTTGACCAAATGTTTCAGTGTTTAGAACAATACACACACATTGCAAGTCAGTGCTGGCCAAGCTGAATCTAAACTCTGGTTTCGAGTTCCATTTAAACTTGATATTCGGGGAGTAAGAATTTTGATGGGTATGCTGGACAGCAGGGCACGAGGGGACAGTGACTTTGTGAGCCTACCTAACTCAGACTTTGAAGCTTTCTTTCCTCATACACGCTGGCACACGCTTTTGATTTATACTTTTGCGGTGATTCCACAGACACAAGCAGATTTAGTAGGAAAGCTAGCAAATGCTGACGTCAATCTCTCTGAATGCGTTTTTCATTTTTTTTTTTTAAATGGAGATAAAGCAGTAGATGCAGAGTAATCTCAGAGGGGGTTGTGCGGGTCTGGCTGAGGCTATTGCAGTGTGTTTGTATATTGAAGGAATTATGCTCCCATGGGTGGAAAAAATGCAGCGGAGTCCAGGAGGAAGTCTGCTTAGTGGCGTGGAGGCCACATAAGGTCACATTCAAAGAGTCAGCCAGGTAGGAACATGGACACTTGTTTCATTCATGGTGACATGGAGACACCTGGCATAGAGATTCATGTACAAGTATGTTGCTAGATGGGTGGCAGGAATAGATGATATGATTTTTCAGTGATCCAGATCACAATGTTAGCAACAAGTGTGAAGAGAGGAGGAGAGGCTTGAGGGGCAGTGTGCCACACTTTTTGTCTCCATAACAGAAGCTGAGAGGGGGAAGACTTCCTGGGCTCACAGTTTCAGAGGTTTCTGTCCATCATGGTGATGAGGGCATGATGGAGAACCACAGCTTGGACTGTGTGACCAAAAGGCAGACGCTGAGAATGTCTGTGTATGCAAGGCTGTCTCTACTTTCCTGCTTTGTCCCCTAGGCCACCAGCCTTTGGGATGGTGCCACCATATGCAGGACATATCTTCCTCACCTGGTCAATACTCTCTGGAAACGCCATCGGAGACATCCAGAGGTGTATTTTTACCAATCCTAAAGGTGCTTCTTAATTCAATCAAGTTAATAGTCAAGATTATATGTCATGAGAAGAAATGATATATTCAATTAGAGTGTGAGGAGGGATCGACAAAGGCATGAGGTGGGATTATGATATACATTCAAACAAGCATGTGATAGAAAGACTTAGACAGAGGCACGGGGTGGGATTATTGGGCAGCTCTGAGAGCCTCTGTGAAAGCATGGGAGGAACTCGGTGGGTTTGGGGTTTTGAGTTGTGGGCAGCAGTCAGCTCCAAGAGCACTGGTTCCTGTTAGTGTAGAGTTTGAAGGTGCAGACAAGGAAAGGGAGTAAGGCAATGATGATGATGATGATGATGAGGAGGAGGAGGAGGAGGAGGAGGAGGAAAAGGAGGGTATAAAACAACGGCACCTAAGTTTAATGAAGAGAGAAAGGGGGTCGAATCAGGATGTGCTGGTTGTAGTAGTCCATTCCAGTAAGAAATGCTGAAGAGACAGGAGCAGGACTAAGAGAAGTTCAAGTCCACCCTGGGCTCCACCTTGGGCTAGCAAGATGGCTCGGCCTGTGACTCTGATGGCCTGAGTTTGGTCTCTAGAACCAACATGATAGAAGAAGGAGGGAACTGACTCTCACGTGTTGTGGAAGTTGTCCTCTGACCTCCGCACAGGCACACGTGTATCCTTTCCCCACCCCCACCTCTAGGACATGAAACAAACAAACAAATTTGATTTATTTATTTACTATAATAAATGAGAGAAGGGGCATGGAAATCAATGAGGTGGTAGCAAAATCAATGGATGGCTGTATTCCAGTGGGGTTAGAGGATTATTTAAACCAAGTACCAAATGGAGCATGATGGAAAGAGAGAAGATAGCACATGATACAAATATGTGACCACAGGAATCTGTGTCCCCATGAGGAGAGGCAGAACATGAAAACCAGAAGAGAATTTCGAGAGTAAATATCAGAAGGATTATCTATGTGGATGCTGAAATATTTGTGAATTATGAATGGGAAGCCAGCAAATGAAAGGTATTTTTTTAGATTTATTTATTTTTAGTTTATGTATGGGTGTTTGCCTGCACGTATGTCTATGAACCATGAGGTGCCTGCTGCCCTGGAGGTCTGAAGAGGGTGTCAGATTCCCCGGAACCAGAGTTACAGATGGTTGTGAGCCACCATATGGGTGCTGGGAGCTGAACCTGGAGGCAATGCAAGAACCAGTGCTCTTAGCTGCTGAGCTGTCTCTCCAGCCCCAGAAGATAAAGTTCTTAAGCAATGAGAGAAAGCAGCCATGGCTTAGGACATCTACGATAAGGAGGAGGTTGGGTGTTAGTGTCAGCAGAGATGAGAAGCAAGGCTAGGATTGTCTTGAAGAAGGATCAGTAGAAGCTGGACAACACAGCAAGGAGCATGGACAATACCTACCCCACCCTATGTCCAGGGACCCAGGAGGGCAGGAGGAAACGGTCACCACATGTGGGGTCACCTGAGCTTCTGGAGGAAGCGTCCCATTGGCAGTGCTGCTGTGGTCTTGTGCATGTGTCTTCATGATGCTTCTCGTCTTTCCAAATGTTCAGTCTTCTCTTTCCCGCCATCATCTTATGCTAACCACTGCATCACCTCCCAGATGTTTCTCAGTTTGTGGGAGGTAAGGATGAAGCATTGGAGGCCAGAATAACTGACAGGATTACAGGTCAAATCTTCAGTTCTTCATTGTGAGACACAGAAGAAAGGAGGGAAGGAAGGGAAGGAGGGAGGGAGGGAGGGAGAGAAGTGCTTACTTTTGTTCCTTGTGTTCTTTATCTGCTTTAACTTCGACCAGTTCTGGGAACAAGGGGGAGCCTTAATACATGGAGAGGGTTTGAATTCCACACACAGCTGTCTGGTATCTACCCCTCCTCTAACTACTCTGAGTCAAATGAAATAATGTTTTTGAATATAGACCCTTGACATTTCTCAGTGTTAATAAGGTGTGAACAAAGGCATCTGGAAACGCCAACTATTACTTTAACTGATTTATAAAGTTTCTCTAAATAAAAAAAAAAAATGTGCTTGTCATGCAAACATGTCTTCTCACCACCACACAGTCCAGGTCTCCACCCTAAACCCCACTGTAAAATTATTTCCTAGTCACTGTTCACCATCGGCATGCTTTCACTAGCGTGTGGTATGGGTGTAAATGTCACTTAATTTGTAGATATAACCATTCAATTCCTGACTGGGAACTTGATCTGTCTTGAACTTTATCTGAGTAAATTTAGTTACAAAAGTCTTGGAACGCACCCTGTTTGCACAGTTGTGTGACTTGAACCCTGAAATTATGTTCTAATGAGGTTTCAAGAATATTGTGTGTTTTAGTAACTGTTGTAAATTGAATCCCTTTGAAATGTTTTTCCTTCTCTGAAACCACATGTGATAAACGTATACTGAATAGAGCAAAGCACAGATTGTCTTCAAGATCCATGGACTCCATAGAATCAGGATGCACTGAAAATGTTTCCATCTGACACTCAAGTTATAAATCTAAGGAGGACCCAGAGTGACCTGAAGTGAAGCGAAATACCCTAACCTGATCTCTTTCACTCGCCTTTGGACGTGGGGAGTTAGGAAAACTGATGGTATGTATGCTAATTGCATAACAATATACATGGAGGTGGGGAGCTTTGAAGGGAGATGAAATAAAGATTTTAAAAAAGGAAGAAAACTCTGCTCTGATGAAACAAAGCCAGGCTCCCCCGACCAGGGACTTCAGAAGCAATCCCTGAGTCTCAGCCTGGGAACCCTGTGTGTTCAGAAAAGGTGGCAAAGCCAGGTTACAACCAACCTGTGGGCTTCTCTGGTGACTATGATACTGTGTCCTGGAAGTTTTCTTTAGTAACGTAGATAGGGAAGGCATTGGATTTCTTTGCAGATCGTTCGATGGGTCATTAAGTCAATGATGACTTAATTTCCACGTCAACTCTCAATGTTATGCACATACATATTCCCACAAGCGCATGAATTACAGAAGAGACTTAATTTTTCACAGGTGCTTTAGCCAAAACCTCCTAAGTGGTTACAAGACTCAGAATATATGAAACTCAGCTTTAGAGCATATTGTGAAGGTAAAAAATTGATTTTTAATTCATCTTGTGGGTCTCCAAAGTCGAGCGCTCAATGCAAAGGGAATGTAGGTAACATACCACCACCAAGTTAATGACTAAATGGTGAACTAATTTAATAAAATCTAATATTAAAATATATATCACATGTAAATTTCACATTTATGATTGCAATAAAGTTATAATAAATTCCAAGTGTATGCTTGCAATATTATTAAGTTTCATTTCCATCTCCAACTGCCTACTTTTAAAATATATGTAATATTACATTGCACGTTTGGTTTTTACGTGGCAACTGCATTTGCCCTAATTTTTCCCTGGAGGAAGATTGAGACATTTATTGCATTTTGAAGGAAATGGATTTCTGCAACAGAATGGAATAAAAAATGATTAAATGTGAAGTGAATCACTTAATCCTGTTTCTCGGGTCAAAGGGCATAATTATCTCCTGCTGAGATACTTATAGACGTGTGATCGTGTACCAGAACATGATGAGGTGAGAGCAGCTTCAAAGTGGGAAGCAGTAAGGAAGCTCACAAAGGCCCGAGTATGTGACAGGTGAAGGCTTCAGGAAGCATGGAGGAGGCCACACAGGGTGGGATGCGACTCACCGAAAGGCATGACTCTATTGGATAGCTGTGCATAATTCATCTAGGTCTTTGTAAGAGTTCTCTGTGATGCTATGTTAGGAGGCTTAAGCAGTGTACTGAGACAGTATTTTTCTCTGGCCATGGAACCCACAGGCCGTCCATGATGTGTTTACAGAACCCATCCTTTTTTAGTTCAGATGACAATTTCGACTGGTCGAGGAATGAAGTTCCCCCACAAGTTTGCTGCATTCCAGGGGGCCTGTGTGTGTGTGTGGATATGAGAGAGATATACCATGAGAGAGAGGGAGAGAAAGAGAGAGAGAGAGAGAGAGAGAGAGAGAGAGAGAGAGAGAGAGAAATTGGGGAACCTGGGCAGGAAACCAGACTTCTCTTTTGGTAGCTGTGTGGCCTCCGTTAAATTGCTCTGCCTGTCTCATTGTCTTCATCTGTGAAATGGACATAAGGGCTTAGGTAGCAGACTGGCACAGACACTAAAGGAAGCAGCATATGAAGAGGCATCAGCACATACCCGCTGCTGGGCAAATAGCAGCACCACTGCCACTGTGCCCTGCCCTGGCTGACTGTGAACACCGGAAGCAGCAATGTCACTGTGAGGGGGCATCCATTCTACTTTGAGGGTTCTTGAAACATCAGGGTGAACATCCAAGACATCCCTGAGGCCCAGCACGTCATCTGGCCAGTGACATTTTTGTTCTCCAGGTTCCCTGTTTCAGCATAAGGTCAGTGGCCGCCCTGTACCAGCATGCTGACACCTGTCTGGCTTTCCTGGGGTGATTTGAGCAGCCAGATTCTCCAGTATCTAGGGGCCCTGTGCCCTCTGCAGGTCCATGCCTGTGTCTCTTCCGAGGGACTGTTATGTCAACAACAAAGACCTCAGCAGAGTCAGCGCGGCTGTGATTATGCCTCCTAACTTGTATGCCGAATTTGGAAACACAGGACCTCAGACTGTGGCCTTTTTTGGAAATTGAAGCGTCTTTACAGAAGTTACTGAATTGTGGTTGGGGCTGGGGACATAGCCCAGCGGTAGAACTCTTAGTATCCATGAGAGCCTAGGATCAATCCCCAATATCAAAATATAAATAACAACATGGGGGAAAATCCAGGCTCATTCACCCTGGTGGACCCCATCTCATATGAATGACACCCACAGGAGAGGGAGAAAGTCAGAGGCAGGCATTCAATACAGACAGTGTGAAGAGATCTGCTGAGAAGACAGCCTTGCACCAGGCAGGGAGATAGACTGGAGTCAGCCGTGGGGGGGGGGGGGAGGGGGTCCTTTTCCTTGGCCTGTACAGTCTGGCTAACACAATGGCTGGGACTCTGCCTCCACACTGGAGGGAGCAAATGGGTCTATAAACTGCTGGTTTTGTGGTACTTAGTTACAGCACCCTTACCAGAGGAGCAGTCTACAGGAAGAGGTTCACTGAGTGCCCTGTCCCTGCTGAATTTTCTTCCCTAGAAAAATGCCACTCTTTCCCTGATATTGAAATGGAGAAGCTTTCTGCTCACTGTCCTCCATGCCTCTAGCTTGGTATTGTGTCTAGCTTAGTGGTATGCCATGGGAACCTTTAAAATCCAAACTGTGCACAATGACACAAATGCCCAATTAACACTAACAACATCTATCAGAGTCAGGAGTCCATTCCTGGAAAGCTCTTCAGGATTGCCCTTCTAATTGCCTAGGAATTATAAATTATTAGCACATTTGTCTGGAAAGCATAATAGTACAGTGTTATGCAGAACCAGTCACTCAGAGACCTGATAATTCGCTCTCTGTTCCCTAATGTAAATATATGCAAGTTCCATAAATCAAGCTAGTTTTAAAGCAATATTTTTCCTCATAGAAAAAGCAATGTGCTTTTCTGAGTCACTCCAGTCGGTCATCACCCAGCCACCTCCACTCCACACCATATACACAGGCGTGGAGAATTTAGAATCAGAAATTTGGGACTAGCATTTTTAAAATGGCATATCTTTGTAGCCACTTTCCGGACAAATACTCATAGCTAGAAACACCAGCTTTTGTCTGTATAAAATTTTCCTTTGAAAACAAGGTCTGTTAACGTCTCTCTAATCTATCACAAATGTGTCCACAAATTGTTTTGAGTTAATGTTAGAGAACTGGGACAGAAATGCACTGGAAACGTGTGCAAAGAGGCAGGCACTATAAGAACAGCCTTGGTTTTCCCTCTCACAGCACATTTGTCCCAAACTGCTAACACTGCCAGATAACCCTTTCTTTAGCAGCTACCAAAGAAAAGTCATTTTTAAACTAGAAACATTATTCTTTTCCTCCAAAGTGTTTGACAACCCCAGTAATTCCTAAATGGCATATAAAGTAAGTTTGGAGTCACCGTGAGTGTGTGTGTGTGTGTGTGTGTGTGTGTGTGTGTGTGTGTGTGTGTCTTATTTTTCAAGAGCACACTCTCGCTATGTGGCTGTGGTAAGAATCTAAGGCTCTTCCTGCCTCAGTTTTCTGAGCATGGAATTTCAGGTATGCTACACCACCTGGCTGCATTATATTTTTAGTGCATTTTAATAGGAAGGAAGGAAGGAAAGAAGGAAGGAAGGAAGGAAGGAAGGAAGGAAGGAAGGAAGGAAGGAAGGAAGGAAGAGAAAGAGAGAAAGAGAGAGAAAGAGAGAGAAAGAGAGAAAGGAAAGCCAAGAGAAAAAAATATAAAAACAGTAAGAAAAAATGATGTGTATTTATGTAGGAACTTTCTCATTTCTCAAGTGAACATACATTTATTTGGGTTTAAATAATCTCTTATAACTTGCTAATTACAGTTACTAGTTAAAACTAGTTTTATTAGGTGCAATTTTCTCTTTTTCCTATATACCATAATATAAAAAAATCACGCTATGGAGGAATGCAGGCTTTGGAATAAAACCAGTCCACAGTGCAACGCTGATTCTCTGTGAGCTCTGTGGCCTCCGACCAGTCCCCAGGCCTTCTCAGACCTCTGCCACTTTAGCTCAGAGATGAGGGTGATGTGTACCTCACATGGGAGCTGAGGGCCTGGGAGTTCACACATGTCACTGTGGCCACCCTAATGAATGACAACACCATGACAGGCAATGCAGGCCATTTCTTTGCTGTGGATATTGATCGCTCTGTGTGCTGTGAATGTGTTGCTCTGATTTGGTTGATAAATAAAATGATGACTGGCCAGCAGCCAAACAGGAAGTATAGCATAGGCGAAATAAACAGAAAGGAAAATGCTGGAAACAGGAAGGCTGAGTCAGGAGACGCTGCTCGCCACCACCATGAGAAGTAAGATGTAAAGTACCGGTAAGCCACAAGCCACGTGGCAATTTATAGATTAATAGAAATGGGTTAATTTAAGATATAAGAACTAGATAGCAAAAAGCCTGCCATGGCCATACAGTTTATAAGTAATATAAGTCTCTGTGTGTTTACTTGGGTCTGAGAGACTTGGGCCCAAGCAGGACTGGAGAAAACTCCAGCTACATTTCTTGAGTGTGACCATTCCATTAACTTTTCCCCCACATGCTTCTCCATAGACGATCATGCCCCCTTCAAGAAGCAGACTTAACTCCCTGGTGCATGGCTCACTTGTTACCAAGAGGGTGTGGCAGAAGAGATGCTTCATGACTTCTGAGCCCAGATGAGGAACTCGGGCAGCATATGGGAACATGCAGCTCACTACTTGTTCTAGGAACACAGGAGTCGTAGCCACATGGAGAGGAAACATGGAGATGTTTGGGGGAAATAAGGCCCACAGCGCCTAGCCTCGGAGTAATTTCAGCCCCTGTGGTGATAGGTGAGCAAAACTGTGTCAACATGAAGCTAGCTCTAGTACCCTGGTCCTGGGAGTCACTCCCAGCATTTGTGTCTCCCCAGCTGACACCCAGGTACCCCAGTGCCAGAGGTGTGTTCACCGTGACTCCTCAACTACCACCGTAGAGAGGGCGTTCCAAAAGCCACCATGCCATACTTCTGCATGGAGTGAGATCTCTGCAGCAGTAAGAATTCGATCAGTAGAACCAACGCACTCAATAGCTGCTCAAGAGAGTGAAGATGGGAGGGAACCCAGGTTCCCCCCAGCATTCCAGTTAATCATGTGATCAATGCGCTTGTCTTTAAAATGCAAACACCTCCTAGGAACCTAGGACTCACCCCCCTGCCTTCAATGTAGGAATAATCTGAAATTTTTCTTCAACTTGGAGAATAGAGAAAAAAAGGACATTCTAGAGGCTAGATTTAGATGGAAAGACGTTAGATGAGCTAGAGACGATCACAGGACACCGACTGCCTAATAAGCACAAGAACATGGGGTTATGCTAGAGAACAAAGAGGAAGAAAGGGAGCCTCCCATAACCTGGGTACTTGATGGGTACTTGCAACCAATGGACAAATCAGACCCACTCTAAAGGAATATGGCAACTTTTATCACAAAGGCACTGAAGCTTCCTTTATCAGAATGCGTTTGCAAAGCTAGATGGCTCCCACAGCTTTCACAGCTGCCCTGGTGTGTAGTTACCTCCTCAGCACACCAGCGAGGAAAGAAAGAAGTTGAAGAGAGGAAAATGTTCTAAATCAAATAATCTAGCTTCCGTACCATTTTCTCCCCTCTAGATGCAAAATCCTTCACTCTAAGACTGTTATACCTACATTATCACTATGAATACATTTCGCATCTAATACATTATCTATTAGTGAAATGGGACTAAATTTTTGACGAGACTACTGTTCTTTGGATTTATGGAATACGAAAGAATGTGAAGGGCTCAGTGAAAAAATCCTTCTAGTCCCCAGGAATTTGCACTTTAAATGACCTTTCCTACAGTGGGGAAAAGATGAACACATTAAAGAACTTAGTTTGAAACTAGTTCCAGGTATTGTAAAGTGTTACAAGTCAACCCTTCAAGAAGAGGCATAAAGATGCCTTGGCACCAAAGAAAATCAGATGTTAGGGCTAGAAAGATGGCTCCGTGGTTAAAAGTGTGTGCTGCTCTTGCAGAGGACGCAAGTTTGGTTCCCAGAACCCTCATCATGTGGCTCTCCATCCCTCTAATGCCAGTTGCAGGTGACCTGAAGGCCTCATCTAGCATTCTTGAACACCTGCATTCAAAAAAGGAAATACTTAGAGAAAAAGAAAATTTCAATTTGTCACCAAAGCCATTTTGTCTCATGAGCTTTATTTCAGTAGGATCCAATGTGGAATTGTTCTCAAGCTCGTAATTCTTTACATTTAGAAGTCCATCCAGGCCCTGGCATTTTCCCCAGAATGTCATTGTAGAGGGACGATGCTTCTTCCTCCACAGAGGAGCATCAACAGTCAAAGAAACCACCAGATGCACTTTGTAAGGCCAGTTCTAACTCCGAGAGCCCCTGACTGCAAACATTCTTGGGACTGAGCTGAAATCTGTCTTCCTTTTGTAGTCCAAATATTTCATAAAGCTTTAATGAAGTCATTCTAATTTTATTTCCATAGAAATTAATAATAGAAATAGAAACATACTAAATAAAGCTAGATGAGGATGTGCCCCTGTTTACAAAGGTCTACATAGGCAGACACTTAAATAAAGAGGAGCTTCGGGGTAGCTTTCTTCTTGAGTAAATACTCCTATTATATTGGTTACTATAAACTCTATACACTAAGGTAACAAAAGGAGAATAGAAGAAAACCTAAAAAAGACATAATGTTAACACAATGAAATATAACATGAACAAATATATATACACTTGTAAAACATTCCTAGTAAAAGCAAACATTAGCATGGATTGTAAAAGAAACATAATTCCAAGCACTGAGCTTTGATTTACATAGAAGTACAGAATAAAAATTCTCCAAGACAGCTCTAAGAATGCTTTCACAATTCAAGATGTTTTAAAAAATAAACGGCAAAGACAAAAAAAAAATCAGAACAAAGCAATGTCCTTTGCATTCTGTTCGTAATACAGAATAAAGAGGTGGTTTTTCTATTCTGAGTATGTTTAGAGGTTGTGTGAGTTTAATTTATAAATAATTCTGAAACATTAAAAGAGACATGAGGGGAGTTTGTTCTGTAAGTTAAATAGGAATTTGATCTCAACATCATTAAAAATAAACTTTCACCTGTTACTAATTTTCTTCTTAGTTCCAAAGCCATTGTTTGTTTAAATGAAAAGAAAAAAGCACCCTGATGTTGTTTATATAGTCCAAATAAGAGAACAAATTGCAAAGGCCCATGCAGGCTAAAAAGCAAATAAAAGAACTTTGCAACAATATGCTGAAAATTTGAGCCGGGCTGCAATCGATGCTAAGTCCTCCATCCAGAGCCTCAGATACAACCACAGGGAGCACAGTGGCAAGCCACACTGCGACTTCTTTATGTGGGCCATTTTTAATTGTGGACTTGTAACAAACTGAAAATTGAACCTTGCATTACAAAAAGTCTTCCACAACCTCTGCCAGCAAAGAAAAAAAAAAAAAGGAACTTATTTTTGCGTGGTGTCTTTGCCTTTGGTTTTATTATTATGAAGGGTGTGTCAGATCATGTGTGTGTAATTGTGTGTCTGTTTATAGTTTACATTTGTATCATGTTGGCATTGGCTTCCATTTTCCATAGCATCCTAGACCCTTGCCCAACAACAAGCGGAAATGGCCCTGAGGGGTTCCAAATCCTAGATGGAACTAATCAGGTCTTTGTCATCCACAAGAACGACAAGACCATGGCTGCCATTTACGAGAATGACAAGACTGTGGCCAGAGCTTCAACATGAAGTTTTTATAATTTGGAGCCAAGTTTCTAGACCCGGGTTTCCAAACCCGTAGAGTAGGCACCTCCAGAGAATGCTGCAGCCAATCAACAGAGGGGGGGGGGAAGGTATATCTGCAAAAGTTGAATTCGAGTCTTGGCAAAACGTAGAGTTTAGGTGGTCTGTCATTCCACACAGGAAAGAACAAAAGACAATTCTTTATTTACTGAATGTATCAGTAATATTTTTTATTTACTGAATTATTTACTGAATGTATCAGTAATGTATTCGCTGGAAGAAACACAATAAATATCCAATGATTCCAGTGACCCTTCCTGCCTCTCTTTCTCTCTCCCTCGCTTCTATTCATTAATCAACCAATAAGTCTTTGTTTTTAAAACTTTTAAGCCTTAGTACCCAGCAAGGTATGATGTTTGCCCTTAGTGTCGAAACCACCTGTGCAAGGGATCTACTCTGCCGCCTGATGGCCATGCTTCCCTATTCCCTCCCTGAAGCACCATCTGTGAACTCTCTATCCACAGCGCTGCTCCCTCAGTTTACACCCTTCCCCTTCCTGAGGATCTAGAGTCTTCTAGGATTGATTCTCTAAGTCATCTTTGGGTTTCAAGATGGTACCGCCCTTGTTTTCTCACACCTCTGACAAGCTCTCTCTGCCTCTTCTTCTCCAGTCCCTGGTCATCACTGTGATTCCACCCTTTCTCAGTCCCTTGGTTCGGTTTCATAGCTCCCCTCAGCTTTGTTCAAATGTTCCCAATCTGTTCCTTACTCTTGTTTCTTTCCTAGAGTTAGGGCCACATCTCTGGCTCCACATCAACAATTATATCCACATATTCCACAGGGATCGCTGAGGTTTAAAGATGGTTTGGATGTTGAAAATGTTATATTAATGGGGTAGAAATATAATTGACAGATTAGGATTAGATAATCACAAGGGTATAGACCCAAGAATGAGTACTGGAGGTCTTACTAGAGAGATGGGGGGGAGGGGGGAGGGAGAGAGAGACGGGGGAGGGGACTTTGCATGGTACCTTGAGCAAGAAGAGCCACTTTCTGTTTTATTCCTGTAAAGCACATTCACTCACAAATCTCACAGATGCACTTATTGATGACACATGGCCATTGGTACTCATACAAGTGTACAGTGAGATCCTTGTTCCCAGCTAACATTTTCCCACATTCTCATTTAGGCTTGCTTAAATCTATAGTCTTCAGTGTACCCAGGTTGTTTGATGGGTAACACTATTATCAATCCATTTCTCCCCAGATTTCCTGGTAAACCTGGCTTTCATAGGGTGTCACAGGGACCCAGACTTTGAAGCATCTTGTCAGTCAGTATTCAGTGAAAGTAGAAGTCTTCTGTATAAAGGTTCTCTGTAAACCCTAAGCTTTATTATTGTGTTGTAGACAGTGCAAGTCAGTTCCTTAGGAAATGAAAAAGAGACGAGTCAGTATGGCATCTCTGGCATTGGTCCTAGGACCCCCCTACTTCTCCCCCTAATTCTGACATTGACTTTTCTATTTTCAGTCTTTCTCCTCTAGGCTCTTGCCACACCCAACTCGACACTATTCTGAGACCCAGACTTGTTCTTACAGCCTTGACCTGTTTCACTCACAACCTAGGCTGCCTGTCTAGACTGTTTTTTTTCTTTCTTTTTTTAATAAACAGATAAGTGAATTTCATGACCCCTGTGAATTAAAGTTGTAGGGAGGATCGTGCTGGAGCCATCTGGTCACCTGGCCTTGGACATCATTATCATATTTACTCAAGCAACAATGTCAAAATAAATCTTTTTAAAAGACTGCATGTCTGAGAGCAGCTGGGTGTCATCCTCTGAAATATCCTGGGACACTGTCACATGCTAGCTCCTGGCTGCACCATTATGCCTTATAAGCCAAGAGAATTGTGTCTCTCTTATAGGTTGCTCCTCCCTCGCCCCTCCCTCTGAATAAATGTCACTTCTGTTGAAACAAAAACCTTTCCATCAACTGAGAATTGGGGTCATACCCCAGTCTGAACTTAATAACCCCACTTCTCATTTCTTAAAATACATACCTGCTTCAAGTTCTCTTGGGAGCTAACTACTAAACACGTAGATTTATGTGATGTCGGCCATGTTTTAAGGTGCTACTTAAGAACGTCTGCCCCGTGAAGGTTTTCATCACATCCAAGCACATCAAGTCAAAAGCTTCTAGGAACTGTGCAGTGAGCCTTGGTGCTGTGTATTCTGCAGAAACAACAGAAGTTCTTATATCTATTTTGAGCAAACCGTCTTTGCAGCCTCCAGTGCAATTTATTCAAGGATGCTGCTCACAGCAGGATCCCGCCTCAAATAACTAACCCTGTTACCTAGTGTTTCCTGAACAAATTCCTCTGTGAGGAACAAAACTGGGCCTTCTTGTTCCTTTTAAGGAAATGAGCTTTTTTATTGAAAGAAAGAAAGAAAAAAAAAAAAAAAAAAAAACCCTGTAAGCTCAAACTGAAATTCAAGAGTCAGCAGTCTGAGGAATGCGGCACCGAGCTATAGATGGTGAGCTGGGCTGCAGCTAAAATTGGGGCTGAATTGAATAATTGAATATTTTTTTAAATCCTCAAATTCTCTCCTTCTTACATTTCCTTTTGTTTGTAAACTAAATTTGAAAATAGTTTCTTCTGGGACTTTGTCAGTCTCTGTCTGATATAAAGGATTTTAGGAAGGTATAGTAGCTCCCGGCTGTTAGAGTTTATTTAGTAATAATAAAAAAAAAAACTAAAATGATAAACTGAATGGTCCTTGACTATGCCTGAAAATGGCAATGTCTCTCCCTGGGCATTAAGCTCAGCACAAATGCAAAGACCTGATGTATTGTCTCAGGTAGAAATACCTAGAGGTGGACAGGTGGAGAAGAGTCTTGATCTCCAGTTTAGATCCTACTATGGGAAATGTGTGTATCAGCCTCCAAATCCCTCCTACCTAAATGCAGGGTGATTCTGAAATTGCCTCTCCAGTGTTCACAAATAATGGGCCTCCTGGCCTCATGCAAACAGCTTATTAATTAATCTATTACACCATTTGCATTTTGGCAGAAGCTTTAGCTCCTTGGCGAGTTCTGATGTTCTTTCACTCAGCGACTGTGTTTTGATTTTGTTTGTCTTAGCTGTTTGGCTGTTTTGTAACAAGGTCTTGCTAGGTAGCATAGGCTAGCTTGAAATTCATTATGAATAACTCAGAATCCTCCTGCCTCAACCTCTCCAGCACTGTCTTTGCAGATTTTGAGCGCCATGTGCCAATCATATTTCTGGTCACTCAGAACTGCGAGTGAGCAAGAAGTTTTTGTCTCTGCCCTTCAGCTCATGCCCTTGACCTTTGTGCTGGCCTCCCACCATGGTTGCCAAGGCTGCATGCCTCCTCCACCATTTTACACCAAATCTCTATTTCTGAAACTGGTAAAGACTACCAGGCCCACACCTGCTCCTGGAGATGTCATTATGTTGGGGGCTGTTTGTTTGCAATTCTGGAGATGAATCCTCAGACCCTGAGAATTTGAAGCAAGCACCCTTCTGCTGAGCCATATCCCCAGCCCTTTGTTTGGGCTTTTCATTTAACTTGGCTTAGGTTCCCTTAAAATGGGCCACTGGAGAGAAAGAACACGGGTGAGCAAGTATCTCTTTGGTAGAATATAGAGTCCTTTGGGTAAATTTTCAAGAATGGAATGGTTGGATCATATGGTAGATCTATTTCTAGTTTTTCAGGAGCCTCTGCATACATTTCCAGAGTGGCTGCACCTATTTGCATTCCTAACGAAAGTGAATGAGTGTTCCCCTTTCTCCACATCTCCACCAACATGTATTGTCTTTTCTTTAAAAATCTTAGCCATTCTGACCAAGGTAAGATGAAATTTCCAAGTTGTTTTAATTGCCATTTCCTTGAAGGCTAAAGATACAGAACATTTTTACCCATTTACCTTTCTTTATTTCTTTTTTTCTTTTCTTTTCCTTTTTTTTTTTGAGAAAGCTCAGTCTAGTTTCATGTACTAATTTTTAATTGGATTTTAAAACTCATTACTGCTCTATTCATGATATCCAGAAGATGGAAACAGCCTAGCTGTCCATCAGTGGATGAATGGATACTGAAAATGTGGTAATTTTACACAATGGATTATTATTCAGCTACTAAGAAAAATGAAATGAAATCTGGAGGTAAATGGATGGAGTTGGAAATAATCATTTCGAGTAAGATAACCCAGATCAGAAAGACAAATACCACATGTTTTCTTTCATATGTGGATGCTAGTTTTGAATCTTTAGATATGTGTGTTTCATTAGGAACACTCATAGAGATCATAAACCAGTAAGGAGCCATGGGGGGGCTTTCAAGAGAGGGGAGGCAGAATGCAGGTGGTATAAAGGGGCGGTGGGGAATAATGATACAAGAAGAATTGAGTGCAGTGGGGATGGGAGGGCAGGAAGTATAGGAAAGATAAACACTAAAGACCCTTAAAAAAGTCAGGTGGAAACCTAGTGCTGCTATATAAGCTTCCTAAAATACATACCTTTTAACAGGGGACAATGTCCCTTCTAGACACTACAGGTCATTAGATAAAAGGCCGAGTGTCAGAAATTGGCTACCTCTTTTAGAGTTGTGGTAATGAATGTCCCATACACCCCCCCCCAAACATTTCAAGATATTAACGTTGCTCTCGGTTACCTTCAAGAACTTGATTTCTGAAGAGATCATATATACTCAAGACATACACCGTGGAGAAATCAGATTGATATTGACCTAGAAGCTTCATCCCTACTGGATAGTTTTCATGGTGCTGAAAAGAGCTATGCATACAACCAGGGAGAAAAAAAAATATTCACAAGCCTTACTCATCTATAGACCCTGAAATCTAAAGTGATGATGGACCTAGCAAGACATCCGCACACGGGTACAATAGCGGCATGAACGTTGAGGGAGTAACCAACTGCTTTCCGATGAGCTTTATTAAGGCCTGCTCCACAGCATGGAACTTATGCTTGGCACCATTATTTGGGGGCCAAGAATTTGTAGGTAGATAGGTCAAAGGATAACCTAGAGGATAACCTAGCGATATTATTCTGCTAAATGGACAGGACATGATATTAAACCATCTCCTAGTGACTTATTAGTGCATCTCTTGATCCTCATCAGAGAAGCTTCCTTTCATAGTAGATGGTGATTAATATGGACTCCAGCTCATCAACGTAAAGAGAAGATGATATTGCAGAGTCTTCATCCTGAAATGGGACATCGATATCCTCCTCCTCCTCCTCCTAAGGCTCAGAGATTATCAGGGAGTAGGGGGTGGAAAGACTGTAAGAGCCAGAGGCAGTGAATAATTACATCAAAATGGTGTTTTTCTGGACCCAAGAGGGCAGTTGCACTTATAAACCCACAGCATTGTGACACTATGCACAAAACCAGTGCAAAATAGGATCAAGCCAGACAAAATCCCAGGGTGGAGGGCAGCAGCGGTCACGAAGTTCTATCCCTGGCAGAGGAGCTATTGCCATTTGCTCGCTGCTATCAGACTTCTCTGAAGATGTGGCCCTTGGTAGGTTGACCATACTCCAGCAGATGGTCCGATACCGGAAAGTCTAGGGGTAACACAAATTGGACTCAATGAATTATTTTTTAAAAAATAAATAAAACTGGGGGATGGGGTGGACCTAGGAGGACTAGCAGGAGGAAAGAATCAAAATGCATTGTATGAAATCCTCAAAGAACTATTTTTTTTAACTTTTTACAAAGGAAAAAGAAGAAGAAGAAGAAGAAGAAGAAGAAGAAGAAGAAGAAGAAGAA
>CABHPQ010166463.1:0-29486 GCA_902168405.1 Peromyscus aztecus
CATTTTATTATTTAAGACAAAAAAGGGGAAATGTAGTGATATATTGTGTACCCTAATAAAATTTGCCTGAAGATCAGAGAACAGCACAAGCCACTAGATTAAAAGCCATAGATGCCAGGCAGTGGTGGTGCACACCTTTAATCCTAGCACCCGAGAGACAGAGATCCGTCTGGATCTCTGTGAGTTCAAAGCGACCCTAGATAATATGAAATTGACTCAGTCTATGAGAGAAACAGAGTCAGTCAGGGGTGGCACACACCTTTAATCCCAGTAATTGGGAGTCACAAGCCTTTAATCCCAGCACTTGAGGTCTCACACCTTTAATCTCAGTATTTGAGAAGCACACACAGTCATTAAGCCCAGCACTAGGAAGGGAGTGATGACTGGGCAGAGAAAGACATATAAGGCATGAAGAGACAAGAACTGAAGCCCTTTTCAGGCTGAGGAGTCCTAGAGGTAAGAGGTAGCAGCAGCTTTTTCCTTTCTCTCTCTGATCTTTCAACATTTACCTATGGTAATTTGTGTCCACAATATACTGTGACCCCCAATAAAATTTACCTGAGGATCAGAGGAAAAAGCCAGCCTAGTAAACATAGAAGTCTGGCAAATGGTAGCACATGCCTTTAATCCCCTCACTTGGGAGTCAGAGATCTGTTTGGATCTCTGTGAGTTCAAGACCACACTGGGGAACAGAGCCAGGCCTGGTGACAGATGCCTTTAATCCCAGCACCAACCATAGAGGTCTGGAGGTCTGTACAGACAGACAGGAAGTGAAAGAGCTGGGCAGGGAGAGGAAGTGATGGAGCTGGACTGAGAGAGCAAATGAGAGAACAGAACCGAAAGGCATATAGGCATGGGTAGACAGCAGTAGGTCTCTTTGGAAGCTGTGGAAGTGGTGAGGTGAGGTTTGCTGTGGCTTTCCCTATTTCCCTGATCTCTCATGTTTTCACCCCTATATCTGGCTCTGTGTTTTTTATTTAATAAGACCATTTAGCAATTCATCTACATTTACCCCAATATCTGGCTATGGGTTTTTTATTAAAAGTCCTATTAGAATTTCATGTTACACAAAATAGCTTTGAAACTACTTAGGAAAAGATAATACAAGGAACTCCAACATTAAATCCAAACTTGGTCTTCATTTTTTGAACATTTTCTTTTTCTTTTTTTTTGTTGTTGTTATTGTTTTTGTTTTTGTTTTTTGAGACAGGGCTTCTTTGTGTAACAGCTCTGGCTAGCCTAGAACTCTCTTTGTAGACCAGGCTGGCCTGGAACTCACAGAGTTCAGCTTGCCTCTGCCTTGAGTATTGTGATTAAAGGCATATACCACCCACCATTGCCCATCAACTTTTATAGACATTTTACATTGTCTTCAGAAACATATAACTGAATCCATAATTAATAATGGTGTACCATAACTTTTAACTATTCCAGTACCATATAATATGCAGGCTTTTTCCATCACAGTTGCATGCAGACAATTTACAGGACAGTTGCATGCAGACATTTTACATGGCAGTTGCATGCAGGCAGGCACTTGAAGGCAAATCAGGATGAGGCAAGGGAAGGCGAACCATTCTTGCTGTGCTCTTTGGTCTCAGTTCTGAGGAAGGTTCTGGACCATTTCTGCTGTATTTCTATCCTTTGCTTCTGTTTTCTGCTTGCTCTAAGAAAAATCTGGGTCTTGTTGAGGTGAAGATGGAGCGTCAGTGATTGCTGAGGGAATGGCTACCTTATTTAAGGCTCTGTCTCATGTAGCTGCAGATGAAATGGAAAGTAGGTCCCTTGGAAAGACCATATTCAGTGACAATGAAATTTCAGATGTGGTGGATCATCATGCCAGGTATTGTTAGTCACCAGCCTGGCTCAAAGCCTTGTGTGGTAGTATGAGCTCTTGTCAATATTTGGGGACCCATAACTCCTCATGTCATCTGGAGTCCTGACTAAACTGAACTCTAGTTAACCCAGACTAGTAGCCACAGAGCTCATAAAGGAACTAAACAAAGATCCCAGATTCTAAATTCTGCCCCCCAATGGCCCCATTGTGTCCCAGGTGTTGCCACTAGGATACAAACATGGCATTTATTTTCTATGTATCAAAAAACAAAAACATCATCAACAATAAACAACCCATCTATCTCTTAATCCTATTATACCAACCACCAATGTGTTCTCTTAGTTTTCATTACAATTATGCAGTTTGAAAGATGTGTGTTTATGTGTGTGTATGTGGGTTTATGCTGTCTCAAATCCCTCTCCTCTTATATTTTTTGAGAATATTTCATTCAGGATTTTACCACAAATCTACTGAAACTTCCATTATCAAGGAAGTCAGTGTCTATCGTGGCATGAAATCCAGTTTCAGAACTGATGTTTTTTGACCAATTAACTCATTTGACAGTTCCTTTTTTTTTTCCTAGAGAATTTTCTTTACTTGACTCACATAATTTCTTCCTTACTTCTACATCGATGGCTACTCTACTTGAGGCTTCCAGGAAATGGAAACAATATGATTTTATATAAAATACTTTCCTTAATTTTTCCCCTCTGGTTAAACATGAAAATGAATAAAAATACAGCTCTGTCTTTTCCAATTACATTTCATGTAAAAAATACTCATATCAAGCTTGTTATTTTTTCTCTTTCCTTCTTTCTCAACCTTCTGATTAACTACTATGTGTCAAAGGCAAATGAGAACACTTCACTAGTTTGATAATGTACTTCCTTAAATCACTACTCAATTTTCCTATACAAGCAACTGTGGTGAGTTCAAAATGAGGGGGCAGAAACTATTATCTCGCAAGATGACAAAGACATCAAGGCAGTGAGCTAAGTAAATATTTTGATTATATATCAGTTTCTAGAGATAACTATTTCATTGTGATTAATTTACCAAAAATCTAATCTTAACCACAGTTCCATCAAATACTAAAGAGTCTTAGGAATGACACAGAAGTCATTCTACACAAGTGGACTCTTCAACTGAAGAATGTTCTCTGCTGTTTTCTCAGAGAACTTTTCATTTGGATTAGACCACTTTTTCTCCGCCTTCACTCTGTCGGCAGCTTAGTTCAAACTCTTCTTAGGAAATTTTAGAAATAAGAGCTGCAGCCAGTACTGGAGCTCTTGCCTGGCTTGCTTGGGGAGTTTAGTGAATACTAGTGAAAATATATCAGTGACGGATCAAAATTAAAATACATGCTAAATGGTCTAATACTTATTCTATGAATACATATAATAGAAATTGGACTATCAGAACTATGACTTTAAGCTGAAAATACATTCATTTTCTAAAGGAAGAACTATTTCCAATTAAAGGAAGGAAACTTTAGATAGTATTATAATGCAAAAATATAACCCAAAGCATATTGGGGTTTGAATTTGAAGGAAATAGTTTCAAGATGTTTAGAAACTAATACGTTGAAATAATGAAAATCAGAACATTATCATTCACTAATCATACTTTTAAATGAAAAAAATTTTGCCTAATAACATCACATAGCATATATGAAATTTGTATAATTTGAAATATTGAATTTGAAAATATTAAAATTAATAGTCCTTTTAAAAGCACATGTCTTTCAATAATTGTTAATTTATTAAAGTTAACAATGCAAAATGCCATTATATCTCTAATGCTTAAATTGGATTTTAGTTCTATTTTATATTGAAACATGAGGCCTTCAGATTGCCAATTATTTAGTTTGCTGAATATAGTTGTTAACTCAATAATTTAGCATTTCAATATCTGAAATTTTACTTCTTATCTAGGTCAAATATATGTTCTTTTATAGTGTGATTTTTAAAGCAGTTTAATCATATTGCTCACAATTCCTTTAACCTGAATCAATTACATTAATTTGAGCCTAAGGTTTAGGCTGTGTATGCATGAGGACACTAAAAAGACACTGCAGCCAATAAAACTATCAACAATTGTCACATAATCTGACTACAATCCTACCACTTGTTTCCTCATTCATCAGATAACTTGGGTTAGATAATTATAGGGAACACAGCCTGCAAGTATTTCCTGTGATTACCATCTTACATCTCATTTGTCATCTTGTATCTTTGGTAGTAATGGCAGGTTTTATGCTTGGTGCACCACGTTCATATTAAAGTCCAATAAATGTTTAACACTATTAATTAGTAACCTGTGGTAAGATTATGTGTTGTTTTCTAGATTTGATTACATAGAATATCACTGAAGCAATTTTTTTAAAAAAATGTAATGCCATAAAAATTAACCAGTTTTGACATTCTGATTTTAGGTAGCATCTCACTACTTGGAATAAATGTACCAGAATATATATATATAATGATAGTGAATATCTACAAATAGTTCTTGCCCCAAATAGAAAGAAACTAAATTTGGAATTACTTAGACTGAATAATTAGCTTTGTATGTTTTCTTGTTGTTGTCTTTTTATTATTTAATGAGGCAGCTTTGCTAATTCACAGTTTCCATACAAAGAATAGAATAACCCCCACTTCCCAGTGAGCATCTGCCACTCACAAGCTTTACTGCTGTCCTGTTTGAAATGTGAATGTGTCTTCAAAATTTGATTTGGGAGGATGGAAAGATGGCACTGAGTTTGACTCTCCAACACCCACCTTAAGTGAAAACACTGTGGTATATGTCTATAACTCTAACACTGGGGGGCTGGAGACAGGATAAGGCCTAGGGCCTGGTGGCCAGCTACATGATTGAGAGACATGTTCGGGTACACACATATGCACATACATAAATGTGCACACAAATGTATTTAGAGAGAGAGAGAGAGAGAGAGAGAGAGAGAGAGAGAGAGAGAGAGAAAGGCTTTCGTTTATGTATACATAACCTGTAGCAGACTTAGTACTTTTTTCACTGCCCTTTCAAGGATTTTCTATGGGCTGTGTATGAGACAGAGCCATAGGAGAAAAGCAAACAAATTTATTTCATGTGTATTTCACAAGATCCTCAAAACTGCATAAGAAAATCCTAAATGTAAAATATGTCAAGTCCTAAAGGATTTGGTGTAATTTGAACAAAGACACAGTTGAGGCAAAGTAACTACTGTGTGACATGTGTTTCTCAAAAGTTCCTATGAAAAAAATAAACCTCTCAAGTTCATATGCTAAAGTACTTTGAGTTGATGTCTTCAGGGATCAACGAGTATTCATGAGGTTGTAAGATAGGGGAGCCGTGGTGGCCTATGAAAGCAGGAGTGTTCAACATTTTAACACTGTGGCATTATACACGGCTTTCTGGCCTATAAACTCTAGGGATTTCCTATTTCTAGTGGCCCACAGCGAGGATTACAAGCATGTGCCACTGTACCCAGTTTCTTACTGTGAATTCTGGGGATTGAACTCAAGTTCTCACATTTGCATTGCAAACATTTTACCAACTGAGCAATTTTTTTCAGTCTCTCTCTCTTTCTCCCCCCACCTCCCACTTCTGCTTTCTTCTCCTCCAACAGTCTCTCATTACACAGCTCAGGTCAACTTCAAACTTGTTTTCCTCCCATCTCAGCCCTTGTGTTGCTGAAAATCCTTACCTTTTAACCTTGTGTCTTCACAATGTGCTATTTTGCTTTTTTCTTTTCTTTTCTTTTTAAAAGGGGTTCTCTCTATTTAGTCCTTTCTGTCCTGGAACAGACTATGTGGACCAGGTCAGCCTCGAAATCACAGAGATTCACTTGCCTCTGCTTTCCCAATGCTGGAATTAGAGACATACCATCACATTCAGCAGCTTCCAATGCCTTTTTAATAGCTTAAATGATATGTATTGCTTTCTTCATTATTTAGCACTTAAGTTTTCAATTCATTTGTGTCTCTCCAAACCTATTTAAATATATGCTTTAATGTCAAGATTAATACTCTTACCACTCAGTTGAAAACATCTATTGATTTAAATTGTCTTTATAAATGTAATTCCCCAGCATATCTGAATCAACAAAGAATAAGTAAGTGGTAAGCAATAACCACAGTTACTCTCTAGAGTTACTTTAAGGGAAAGAAGTCAAGAGTCAGAAAGTGATAGTGGCTGTTTCTCATAACATTTCAGTCCACTTCACATGTCCTCCTTTTCTCTATCCTATAACTAGACAATGTCTGGTGAAATTTAAAAAATTAATCCATCTAGAAGAAAAAAAAAAGCCACAAACTTCTGAAGCTTATATTTAATTTCTCATATATTTCTTTAGAATGAAGGAGGATGCACTATGTCCTCTTTCTACAGGGCAAAAATAAAGACATTTATCACTTGGAAACTGAATACCAAGTGTGTCTCATGTACTTAGCAAACTTAATACATTAAGAAAAAAATTAATAAATAAATAAATAAGTTATTTATTTATTTATTCAGCATCCCAGCCACAATTTCCACTCTCTCCTCTCCTGCCAGTCCCTCCCTGGCCTTCCCCATTGTACACCCCCACTCACTTCTCCTCCACTTCTATTCAGAAAATGGCAAGCCTCCAATGGATGTCAACAAAACACAAAACACGGCATATCAAGTTGCAATACGAATAAGAACTTCCTCTTGTAGTTATACATATGTTTACACAACTATAATAATAAAAATCTTGTTATCACCTACTCAATGTGGTATTTTGAAATGAATATTATTAAATGTATTTTACATTTATCATGTTAAACATCAGACACAGTATTTATCTAAGAATCCTTTCATCAATAATAAAGAGCTAAAATCTTCCTCATTTTAAATACTTTATTTAAATCATTAAATTATCTTTTATCTTTTCTTAGTGTAAGCCTTATTTTAACAACTAAACTATAAACAAAAAAAAAAACCATGTGAATATTGGTCATGTCTCAAGAGTAAAGAAATTATTGAACATGAATAAATTTGAGTAAGATACAGGTTTTCTTCTTCTTTTTTTTTGTTTGGAAGGAACTTTTTCCTAATTATGTTGAGGTTGAATATAATTTTCTTCTTGTAGTGTCTATGTGAAATCTCCCTAAATTTTAAATATATTTGCTCTCCAGAAGTCAAAATTACCTGGTAAAAATCATCTGATTCTAATACTATGTTTTATGAAGCTTTGAAAATATTGAATTTTTCATTGCTTATCTTTGTGTTTGTCAAAATCATGCCCAAAAAGTTATTTTCCAGGGAAGTCTCAGTGAGTAATAGCTACAAACAATTCATAGCATCTCATTAAAAATATGTTCTCCATATGGAGAGATATAAAACATAAATTTACATGAGGTCCCTAGATAATTCAATAGTGGGATCTGAGAGTTGGCAGTGAGGTGGATGGCAGGCTATTTCTGATGAGTTCTCAAGGAGTAATTCTTCTCACGACTAATTTCAATTTCAAATCAGACATATTGCATGACTGTGAGACTATTTTCGAGAAATGTTGATATGGGCATAGTCTAAGGAAACATGTCATTTACAGGTGCTTACAAGGATTCTTACAGCCTATTTGATTATTACCCATATAACACAGCATTTAGAAATATCAGCAGATCTTGGTATGCAGTATTTGTACACTACTTATCAAAAATAACTTTTATTAAGACCCATTTAAGGGATATGCATATAGGGAATCTAAGTCAATTCACAGGAACTTGATCTTGCTTCAGGACTCATTTGTTGGCCAAATAATTATGATTGTACAATTGAAAATTTATTTATGTTGATGGTCATAAAAATGATGCAATTTAAATAACTTCCTCTAGAATATTTGGAATAAATATGAGTCCAATTGGATTATGGCATTAAATTTGCTTTTATCTAAGAATATATTGAATACTAAGAATCATCTTTTAAAAAAATATTTCTAAGTTCCTCTACAATTTCAAAAAACTGTCAAAAATTAGCATTGCAGAACTTAGTTTCTGTCTAATATCACTAAAGTTCTACTGCTATATTTTCTGACATTTAGCATGTCAGAATATTATGAAGTTAACCTTCATTTTCAGCCCTCATGGATACCCACATTTTCAATTCATTTACTTGATAAATTAAAAGATGTGATCTCCAAGTGAGAAGAATGTCTATACAGGAAGCTGGCAACTTAAATATATTATATGGCTCACGGTGTAAATGCAATTAGCATACAATTTACATCTTCTAGGGAATTGAAAGCTGATTTAAGGAACAAGTATGTTTACCTACACACTTCTTTAGTGAATACAGATTTTTAATGATGCCAAAAGTTATCGAAGGTTTATAAGTAATGAAAAAAGGACCACTCACCTTGGGAGTTTAGGCCTCCTAAGGAGTTTCTTGGAATATGCTTACCTCAGGTCATGTTTCCTATTCAGTAATGTTCCCAATATAGCAAGATTATTTGGTATCTGGTTAGATTTTGTGGTAAAGCCATGCTGGTGATTTATGCTCAGCAGACATATTACACCAAGTATTTAGAGTTTTTTCCAATTAAAAAAAGTTAAACTGTAATTATATCATTTACCCTCTCCTTCTTTTCCCTCATATATTTCATGTTCCCCCACTTACTTCAAGTCCCCCCTTTCTTTTATTTATTATTGCTAAACACACACACACAAACACACACACACACACACACACACACACACACGCACACACACACACACACACAACCTGCTGGAT
The DNA here is from genome assembly GCA_902168405.1 of Peromyscus aztecus. Lineage (NCBI taxonomy): Eukaryota > Metazoa > Chordata > Mammalia > Rodentia > Cricetidae > Peromyscus > Peromyscus aztecus. Next base: position 8,588 of record CABHPQ010166463.1, read on the forward strand.
CCAGTTAGTGCTGTGTGTATGTATATGGGACTTGTTGACCACTTGGTATTGGGTAACCAATCAGTCTCTGGGAATGACTAATTCTCATCCTCTCAGCAATTCTTAATCACTTCTAGTTATTTTGAGCATGTCTGAGTTGCTGGTATCACAACAATTTTTTCCTGAAGTCATTGCTAAATAAGAAAAGAGTTATTTAAACACAACTCTGAGATACTAAGACAACTGGCCTGGCATTCTAGAGGCTACTGAGCTGCTAAGTTGTGGTGGAAGAGCTTGGGTTACATTCTACTAAGGAATTGCTTTAGCAGGGTAGAGGGATGGCCCAAGATTCTTCACTACTCAGAATGCCCATTAGTTAAAGTTGTTCTAGTGATTTATTTATGAAATTTCCCACAAAATATTTATGGACTCTGGTGACCACAAGTTACTGAAACTTAGAAAAAAAAAGAAAACTACATATGAATTTATTTATATTTGCAACAAGTTAAAGTTATATGTAGTGCGTTTATTGTAAAAATGCTTACAGTATTCAATCAGCTTCACCAAAATTTAAAGATGGAGATTGATGAATTTTAATTTTGTCATTCACTCTTTTATCTCCCATATTTACCAATATCTTAAAATTAAGAACCAATTAAATTTCAACTGGTATACAAGTAGAAAATACTATATATTTTTGAATTATATATATATATTTAATGAAATTATCCTATTATTTTTGAAATGATTTATAAAATTAAAAAATAGTTAACATTTTATATCTCTTGTTATCATTAGTTTATCCATCTATGTATCTATCTCTATCACCTATCTATCAACTGCATTTCTATAATTTATCTATTTTATATTTATCTATCATCTATCTTTATCTATCACATAATAACTCTAGTTTTGAATGGTTCTTCCACAATAAGACTTATTTTTCATCATTGTAAAAAATACATTCAATATAAGGATGTTGTAATTTCATAAATATATTTTAAAAATCATATTGCTTTTAAGAATAAACATGCTACAGCTTTACATTTCATATAATTGTTAAAATTGGCAATAACTTTATAATCTGTTTCAGAAGGTATTGCGATTCAGAATTTCTCAGAATAATTTAAATGTAATGTTATGGGGAGCTTCAGAAAAATATTAACATTTGCAAAATTTTAATAATTAGGTAATGAATATTTATTAGAACTAATGATTAAGAAGAACATCATAATTTATACTTTTTCTTTTAAATGTCACAATTTGTTTCTTGAATTTTTCCATCTTAAATTCCCTCTCTGTATTTGATTTTGACATTGAACTGCAGAGTAAAACCTCTATTTCTTTGATTCATTACAGATTTGTTGAAATGACTGCATTCTTATATGGAGCTAGTTAGAAATAATTTTCTTTTCATCAAATGTTCTTCTCTTTCTTTTATCTCTTTGCCTAGACTGAGTAGGGAGGATCAATTCACAACAGATGCTTTATGTATAATTCTTTGGTATGCTCCATTTTTTTCAGTACTCAATTTCTTTACTATGCACAGTGCAAGCATTGATTTTCCTCTTACCACAACTCACTCAGGTCTATTCTAAGGAAGCATTTTTAAATGCAGTTTTTTTTTTCAGTTGTGGTAATGGAGGTTAGTTTTTGTTCACCACATTCAGTCATCATCTTCTTTACAACACTGAAAATTCTAAAATTCTCCCTTGGGTCTAAAAGTTGTTCTAAAATTTACTTCTCATCATTAGTTAATCTAATTCATCCAAAGACTGCATTATGAAACATATTACTCTTAAATTTAAAGACACAAACTTAACACTTGATTGATCACAAATATAAAGACTCATAAGTTAGTTTTCAAAGACAACACAAGACATGTTCACTTTAACTATCCAATCATGATCCAAGGATTGTACTGTACAAGCAGGCAAGGGAAAAATCAAATGCATTTGATAGTTAAAAACAGCAGATAAGAAATGGTGCTTTAGACATCTATTCTACTACTGCCCATATTTTCTAAATATTTCTGACCTTTTGTGACAGTGATGCACTAATTTTCACTTACTGAAGGTTTATTTTAAAATAATGTGATTTATTAACTCTGGAGGATCTACATAAATGTGTAAGTCAACTGGCCTTAGAACTCTAGAGAAAGGTAAGAATTTTGTTGGGAAATCCAAGGAAAAGTAGTTTTTGATGTTCACATGATTTGAAGTGAGGATTGAAGAAGTCGCTGAAAATATGAGGGAAAATAATTATTTTAACTATATGCAGATTAAGTTTATCTGTAAAAATTAGGAGTATAAGTTTAGTCCTGGCTCAATTGTGCATACTTCATTGCAGCTCAGGGATCTCAAGAATACAGATATACAGTGGATTTGCATAATTTTAAAAGGGCTGTGGCATTTTAAATGACAGCCTACCAACTGAAGAAAGAAACATTTCCTAGATCTGCCTAAAAATGTGGATTGTCCATAGAACATTATATAGAAATATTTAAAAAGTTACCCTAAGATTTCATTGAATCAAAACCAGGGGCATTCCTAGAGTATACATTTCTAAAACACTTTGTAGACAATTCTTAGGCAGTACCTCATGTGCAGAACATGAGCTGCAAATTGCATCTCTGTAACAGGAAAGATTTTTCCCAAAATTAAAACACTCATATCATACTTTATAGAAATTTTCTCCTTCCTTCAAGGATTATCTCAGGGTAGTATCTCTGCAATTTCTTCTGCCAGGGATATCTTTTTTAAAAAAGGAAAAATAATCATAATCATTACAATGTCACATCTCATATTAATCTCCTCCAGCCTATGATCTCTCCTGATGTAATTGGCAGGCCAATAAATGTTTCTCCATTTTACCATAGGAAACCTCTTTCAGGTTGCTTCCCATTAAAATGCTTTAAATCATCAAAAATGTCATCACCTCTATAGTCATACATTTCTATGAATTCATAGACATGTAAATAAACTGCATATTTTCATTTTAGTCTTCTCTAACGTAGATTTTTGCCAGTTTAAACTACTGACCCCTAAACATTGATCCCAACAGAGAAGACGAAAAGTGTCTCCAAGTTTTCAGCATTTCTGAGGAGATGGAAGAATAGAGGGTGTTATCATGTGGATATGTTCTCAGTGCTATTTGTAATAAAGAAACTGAAAGTTGATTTATAATAGAAAGTATCTTTTTTTAGTAAGAGTGATACAATTAAACATTTTTAATGTAAAAATTGGCACTTACAGGAACATTGGGTAATGGATATATAAATTACAAGTGCAAGTAAAATAAGCACCAATAACTGAAAATGATTTGTCATTTCTGTGAAAATTTTAAAAATACATTTTAAGATTCAGCTACCTAAATTAACATATTAGGTGATTACAAGAAGAGTGAAATTGAATTTATGTAACAGGAAAAGAATATAAGCTGAAAATATGCATTGATTGTTACTAACTAAAAATGCATATGTCTATGTGTATTAGTTATATACAAGAAAGACAGCAAGAAGAGAGAAGCAACCATCAACGTGTTAAAATTTCCTGTAAAGAATTATGAAGAGAGGAAGAAATGTTCAAATGCATTTGAAGTTTTCAACTTGGAAACTGATTGATGGGTACAAGGATGATCATTTTGTAAATTTATCTTAACATAAGCACATATATTTTATAAACTTAAGAGCTTCTATATAGTCTAAAACTTAGTGAACTAGGGTCTAAATGAGTCTCTAGTAAGTGATGGAAACAGATGAAATTTCCAGCACCAAATTGTAAAAATATCCAGTGTGCTAAGTTAACAGTATGTCTCTATGATAAAGATAGAACTGTATACCCAAGCGTGTTGTCAGACAAATTCTTTAGTAAAACTCAGTATACAAAGTTTGGGAAAAACACTGTCTAAGCACTTGCCTTGATCTGAAGATGCTTTCAATTGATTTTCATAACTAATTCACTTTTTCTTTCATTAGAAGATGGTATTCTGAAATGCATTCATATGCCTGTGTGTGCACACATTCATTCCTGTTTCAGTAAGTTTCATCTGACACTCATTTCTAGTTATTAAGAATTTGGTAGATTTATGTGAAAGACATGTTGTTTTAGTTGGCTTTCCTGTTGTGATAAATGCCATAACCAAAAGTAACATGGGGGAGAAAGGTGTTCTTTTGTTTGTCTGTTTTGTTATTTGAAGATTTATTTATGTATTATGTATACTGTGTTCTGCCTGGCTGTAAGCCTGCACGCCAGAAGAGGGCACCAGATCTCGTTATTGATGCTTGTGTTTTTATTGTTGTTTGTTTGTTTTTTCTTTCCATTTTACAGCTTACATAACACTGAGGGAAGTCTAGGTTGGAACTCAAGGCAGGAACCTAAAGGCAGGAACTGAAGCAAAGCTCATGGAGCAATGCTGCTTACTATCTTGCTCTCCCTGGCTTCCTTGGCAATTTTTGTTAGACACATGAGGCCTTTCTTTGATAGACCAGGATGACCTCTCTAGGGGTTGTATCACTGTAGCTGAAGTTTTCCTGGTCCCACCTGGATCCTGTGGTCCCTCAGTCCTGTAGTTCCTCAGACTCAAATGAACATATGGAGGATTAATATTATTTATAACTGCTTGGCCATTAGCTCAAGATAACTACTGACTAGCTCTTACACATAAACGCAGCCCATTTTTGTTAATCTTTATGTCACCATGTGTTTTGTGGCTTTACCTGTGTGCCATTACATGCTGCTCCCTGCATAGCAGACTGGTGTCTCCTGACTCAGCCTTTCTCCACCCAGAATTCTCCTCTCTGCTTATCCCGCCTATACTTCCTGCCTGGTGACTGGCCAATCAGCATTTTATTTATCAACCAAAAAGAACAGCACACATTCACAGCATAAAAAACATCCTACAACATACCACCACAGTCAACTAAGCCAAACCAACTCAATTAGCAGCTAATAAAATACCTCACAGACATGGCCACAGACCTCCCTGATCTGAGGAATTCATCAGTTGGGTTTTTTTTTTCTTCCCAGGTGACTCTAAGCTTATGTCAGTTGGCTTAGCTACATATGACAAATGCTGTGGAATAGCCCATTTACTATATGACAGGGAAATATCAGCATAAACAGGCCAGTTGTAGAAAAACTATAGTTTGTATAATCATACAGATACACAAAACTAATATGGAAAGTCAAAGACTATGATAAGACTTTATAGATTTATTTAATTAAATTTTGAGACAAGTTTTTAATGCAGACCAGACTGGCATCTCACATGCCAGAAAAACAAGGGTAACTTTGAATTCCTGGTGCTGGGAATATAGGCACATATCACCACACCTGGCTTAGGCAGAGCTGAGAATCTCTCTTGGCTCTACTCTGTTCATAATGTTAGAGCACTATACTGCCTGAACCACATCTCCAGCTAGTTTATGCATTTACAATATCCTACTTTCAATTGCTATTTTAGAGAACATCATGTCTACTCAACAAAGCAAAGGTTTATTGTAAAATCACTCACTGCTTTGTTTTGGGATAATCAGCTCAGCAGCAGCCTCATGTATCTGGAGATATGGTGTCTAAATATTGCATCAAGAGGCCTTGTACAATGATTGTTCTGTGCTGTTTAGATGTGTCTAAGAACTCTGTGAGGTATGTATAACGACAACTGTGCATAAGAACACACTTCTCAAATTGCTTTTCATCATTATGCAATATATGTGTGCTGGTTATAGTTCAGTTAGTAGAAAAAATAAACTACACTTCATTTTCTTAACTGTTATGTTCAGTATCCTTAGCCCTGGGAACCAAACAGAGAAGAGATTTATTTAGAGTATTAAAAACACATGTATGTGGGTAAGGTCTTGATAAAAAATAAATGAAAACCCCAACAAATATTTACAATTGGTGGTTCATATAGAATTTTAGCAGAGGGTGTGTTGCCAAACTCCATTCTCTGGCTATGAATGTTGCTTTCTTGAAATTAGAGCTGTGGAGATTACCTGCCTGAGGCTCACACAACCTTAGTCCTGCTAACATTCCTTTGTGGACCTCAGCTAAGACTCACAAGACTTGTGAGATTGCACCTTAGCCCTCCTCTCTCTGAGAACTTCAAAGTGGTTAAAAATTGCTATTAAGAGTGACTCTTCTGCTGGGTGGTGGTGGCTCATGCCTTTAGTCCCAGCACTCAGGAGACAGAGACAGGCAGATCTCTGGTTTACAGAGCGAGTTGCAGGACAGGCTCCAAAGCTACACAGAGAAACCTGTCTTGAAAAAAAAAAAAAGAAAAGAAAACAAGAGTGACTCTTCTTATTTGGTTTAGCTGCCTATAAGTTGCAGACACTTATGGAAACTACAGTTGAGCTCTTTGGTTCATCAAGCTATAATTTGGTGGAATTCATTGTTTGGATTCTTGCCTTCTGAATCTGGGATGAATGGAAACACTCACAAGGAAGAGCTAGGCATTAGGATGATAAATGGTAAATGTGTAATGCTGCCAAGGTTAGGAGGTTTGGACTACTGTAGGACACAAACTCTGAGAAAGTAAAAAGTAAGAGGAAACAATGGGAAATAATGTTGCTGCAGACAGCTTTGTCAAGCCAATTTGCTATTGTAGCATCTCCGACATAAAACAAGTATCTCTAGTAGTTAACTCATCCTTCTCTCTCATGAAGAACAATATGTTCACAAAATAAAATATGCACCTGCAAATAGACAAAGAGGTAGAGGGCAGAGAGTGTCACTGCCCTTACAATTCTCCTTTTCTGTTTAGCATATGATAACCCCTATGCCAAAGTGGCTTCCATGAGCATAAGTACACATACATACACACACACACACACACACACAGAGAGAGAGAGAGAGAGAGAGAGAGAGACAGACAGACAGACAGACAGACAGAGACAGAGACAGAAACAGAGACAGAGAGAGAGACAGAGAGAAAGAGACAGAAAGAGAGAGAGAGAAACATAGATATATTTTTTCAATCTACAAATTACTGTGAACGAAAGATACATACATCACATTTAACATGATGAAGTAACCAAATATAGGGATAAGAGAACCACATGGATCAAAAAATTGAGATAGCAAAATTAAGCTTAAGCAGGTGCGAGGGTTGTATTGTAATGATCAATATATAAAGGGATTCTGTGAAATAAGTGATAAGCCTGTACAAAGCAAATGGCATTCTACTTTTTAACACTCCTTACAAATATGGGCCCAATAACATAAAAAAAAATGGAAGTAAGGTGGAATGTTTCAAATGCTTGTGATAATGAATTTTAGAGAATATTAGGCCAATGAATTTTCTCGTCCTTCTTTCTACTAGTCAAAGCATTTGGGATATTCACATATCCTTGATAATAGTAGAAAAGGATATAAAACATATTGCCATCTCATCTGCATCTCAGCTGAATTGCTGCTCAAAAGCCTGAATGCTTAAATAATTATCAAATCAGTTACATGGCAAAATGTATGGAATATAAAAATAAAAATGTGTTCCATAGAATGAGGACGTTACCACGTTATGTAGAAGTCAGATATGCTGCACCAGGACAGTAGGAGGGAAGGTACACTTCTGTGAGATGCTGGTACTGGGGACACTTTGGAGACTACTGAAAATACGAAGTGTACATTGCTTTATTATATAAGTCTTTTGAGAGCAGCTGAAGAACTTTGTGCTTTAAATCTATTCTCTAAAAGTTTGTATGTGCTACCTACTGAGTGGTTAAATGATGGTAGAACCTTTAGCTGGGGACATACAAGAAGAAAGGTCATTGTGAGATGCTCTTGCAAAGCATGTAGGGATAGTGGTCTCATTATATTTCTTGTTATTATCAATTCACAATGAGATGAACAAATATGCTTCCCAAAATGTCATTCTTCATGATATTACGACTCTGCACAGGGGAAAACAATAGAGTTAAGAGCCCATGGATAAAAACTTTTATATTTTTAACCAAAAATTCCTTTCATTGATTAAATTATCTTTCTCAAGTATTTGGTTATCATAATGGAAGCTGACTAACAGGTTTACTAGCTTAAATGACATTCCTTCATATGGTCCTTGTAAATGACATTCCATTGTAGCAGGAATCTTAAAAGTTCTTATTAATAAAAACAAACCTGAGCCAGGTATTGGGGTGAACTGGAAGATCAGAGAACCAGAACAAGCCACAGGTACCTCACCTCACCGGATCCTCAGCTGGTCTTGTTTCCTCAGACTGGAGGCCTCTGAGTCCTCATCCAGAATGGGTCTCAGCTGAATTGCTGCCCAAAAGCCTGAATGCTTAACCAGCCAAATGCTTCTAGTTTCTGGTCCTCACGCCTTATATACCTTTTTGCTTTCTACCACCACTCCCTGGGATTAAAGGCTTGCTTTCTGGGATTAAAGGCGTCAGTCACCATGCTTGGCTGTATCCTTGAACAGATGGATTTCTGCCTCTGGAATGCTAGGATTAAAGGAGTGTGCTACCACTGCCTAATCTCTATGTTTAATATTGTGGCTGTTCTGTCTCTGACCCCAGATAAGTTTATTAGAGTGCACAGTATTTTGGGGAATACAATACCACCACATTCCATCATACTTTTTATCAATTCTTTGTTTCTGTTCTATGAACATTTGACAATATATACAAAAATTTCCAATTTCTATTGAAATGTTACTATCAATATTTTACCCAATTTTCTTATTTAAGAATCACTCTACAGCTAAATGAATCATTTTTGCATATTGAGACAAATTGTTTTAGCAATTCACTCACAAAAGATGGTATTTTTTTGTGTAGCAATAACTAAAAAATTCACATTATTTGCATGGATTTGATCTTACAAAAATTTGAATTTCTTTTCTTCTACCAATTTGAACTTTTACACTGTTTTCTGTTTTGAATGATAAGTACTTTAATTTTCAATGTAACATTTAATCAGTTTTTCTCATGTTAATCCCAATGGTGAGAATAAGACCAATACCACAATTTGAGCCAAATTTGAAGCAAGCTTGATATTTTATTGGGTGCACTCAAGAGCTGGCCAGAGATTGCCTCCTAAGTTCGGTTAAAGAGAACATCCCAAAATCCATCTCTTGGACTCTCTTTAAGAAGTAAAATAATGAGTAGTTTTACAGAAGAGAGACAACGGGGCAATAAGAAAATACAAAAAAAAAATCTTAAAAGAAATCATTTGGTCACCCACCATATGATTAGGGAGGGTTCATGGAGGGCCATGACCTACAAGTCAAGGTCGTGAGTTGGGGAAGGTCAGGTTCCAGGAAACAGAGAGCAACTCAACTCACATAGTAAATAGAAACTTATTTTTAAAAATATAGCATACTGGCTCCTGCCTTCAAAACTGGAGTCAGGCAGATTCCATATGTAAAGTTTTTTGGTCACAAAGATGTTTGAAATCATTTCACAGTACCTTTAATGGTTGAACTAATTCATTTCTAAAACTATTTTCCTTCTGGTGTATAATAACAATTTATTGTGGTTTTGATCATTTTTATTGCTAATTCAGAAACATAATCCTTTTTATTGTCATTCATTTTGTGGATGTCAATACTGAAGAGTGATAAGAATGCAATAAATCATCTGTTTTAATAATCCTGTTATAATTTTTCACATATTGTTTTCTTCATTATGATTTGACATTCACAAGTGTGATTTGACAGTTTACAAAGAATAAATAAATAATACTAATATCAGAGATAGAAATGGCCATTTGAGAAATAAGTGAGCATAAAACACACTGGTGGTCTCAGCTTCATGACTCCTCAGAAATTATTTCAGGTTCTTCAAGTAGCATTTGATAGTAATAGCTCTGCAGTATCACACATCCCTGGATGTTTGCAGTTATTACAATGAAGCTTTGATGACATTGAGGTACATTTTATAAATCTGGCTGACATCAATATAGAATATACATGATTATAGTTCAATTATATGCTTCTATTACTATGTTCTGTTACTATTAAGAGACACCATTACCAAAGCAACTCATAAAAAAATTGATTGGGAGTTAGGTTATAGTTTTAGAGACTTAGGCCAAGGTCATCATGGTGGGAAGCAGACAGGCATGTGCTGGAACAGTAGCAGAGAGCTTTTCATCCTCATCCTGATCTGCAGGTGAGAGAGAGAGAGAGAGAGAGAGAGAGAGAGAGAGAGAGAGAGAGATTGGGATTTTGAAATCTCAAAGCACACTCCTTGTGACAAATCTCCTCCCACAAGGGCACACTCCTATTCCTTCCAAAATAGTTCCACCCAATGGTGATTATGCATGCAAATGCATTCAAATATATGAGCCTATGGGAGCCTTTCTCATTAAAATCATCACTAAATGTAAATTTCTATAGCATTTACAGAAAGTATAGTTTTATGATTTGAATCTTAAAACTGCTAAGAATCAGTATGAAAACCACAAATATCATTATTATGTGAGTGGAAGAAAGTTGTTGAAACTTGTGAGTAATATAGGTTATATATACCCCTGTCAGTTAATTATCAAACTAAATTCATTATAGATATGATTAGCTTATTCTTTAAAATGAATAAAAATCATTAGTGAAATGTATTACTTCCTATAAAGTTCAAAAATCAGTAAAAAGTCACAGAAAACAATTGCATTATGTTGATATACACTTTTACAAAAGGAAAAAGAATAAGTTAATGTGTGGTACCTTAATTTGAGTTTTCAGGTAAGTGAAAATGTTGGCGTATATAATATTATGCTGTACTTCCAGAACAGAAAAAGCATGGTATCCCTGACTTTGTCTTTTGTATAACTGAGTGCCATTTTTTAGGTTGTCATCTTTGTTCAACTGAAAGTCAACATGCTTTTGCTAAGAATTCCACTGAAACTCTTTTTTTTTTAAATTTATTTTACAATATAATTCAACTTTACATATCAGCCATAGATTCTCCCGTTCTCCCCCCTCCCGCTCCGCCCCCCTCCCCCCAGCCCACCCCCCATTTCCATCTCCTCCAGGGCAAAGACTCCCCCAAGGATTGAGATCAACCTGGTGGACTCAGTCCAGGCAGGTCTGGTCCCCTCCTCCCAGGCTGAGCCAAGCATCTCTGCTAAGCCCCAGGTTTCAAACAGCCAATTCATGCACTGAGCACAGAACCCTGTCCAACTGCTTGTATGCCTCCTAAACAGATCAAGCCAATCAACTGACTCACACATTCAGAGGGCCTGATCCAGTTGGGGGCCCCTCAGCCATTGGTTCACAGTTCATGTGTTTCCATTCATTTGGTCACTTGTCTCTGTATTCCATCCATCCCTGGTCCCAACAACTCTTGCTCACATAAACCCTCCTCCTTCTCACCAATTGGACTCCCGGAGCTCCACCCGGGGCCTGACCTTGGATATCTGCATCCAGTTCCCTCAGTCATTGGATGGGGTTTCCTGACCCCTTTAGATGAAATGTGGAGAGCATTTTATCTTTTAAAAGCAATGCTCCTAGCCAAAAGATAAAATTTCAAAGCTAAGATTGTGCCATAATTAAGTGTGTTGTAGCAGGAGTCTTAGAGAGTCTTATTAATAAAATCAAACCTGGGGCCAGTTATTGGTGTGAAATGCTGGATGGTCAGAGAACCAGAACAAGCCACAGCTAACCTCACCTGTCCAACTTCTCAGCTGGTCTTGTTTCCTCAGACTGGAAGCCTCTGTGTCCTCATCCCAATGGCTCTCAGCTGAACTGTGCTCGAAAGCCTGAAGCTTAACCAGCCAAAATGCTTAACCAGCCAAATGCCTTGAGTTTCTGGTCCTCATGCCTTATATACTTTTCTGCTTTCTACTACCACTCCCTGGGATTAAAGGCTGGCTTTCTGGGATTAAAGGTGTGTGTCACCATGCTTGGTTGTTTCCAATGTGGCCTTGAACTCACAGAGATCCAGAGGGATTTCATTCTCTGGAATGCTAGGATTAAAGGCATGAGTGCCACCATTTTCTAGCCTCTGTATTTAGTGGCTGTCTGTTCTCTGACCCCAGATAAATTTATTAGGGTACACAATATTTTGGGGAATACAATACCACCACAGTGTGTTTTATTGCTGGCATGTAAAGTTAGTTGAAAATATAAAGGTTAAAAAAAAATCTATCAATAAAATTAAGGATAACAACTACAGGATCATATTAACAGATGTAGAAAAACCATCCAATGAAACACATTGAATATTCAGGATAAAATCCCCAAAAATTTAGGTACAGGACATGTGTAATGTTGCAAGTTATAAAATCAACAAAATCAGTTGAACACAACTGAAATTAATGAGAACAAGCAGATAAGCAATTATATACTAACCACTTTAGTCATGATTTGCAAACCTTTTACTGTATTCAGCAATTTTTTGTTTTATTTTCTTGGTGTTATGTTTTGGTGCACAGTTGTTTTTAATATTAACAAAACACAATTGGTGCATTTGTTCTATTGTTGTTTATGCCTTTCCAGTTGAATAATATACCTGTAAATTTATTGCCAATTTTAAAGTAGTGAGATTTTGATTTCTTCTATACATCTTACTGTTTTAGCTGTTTGATTGTGTTTTATGTTGTATTTTTGGCATTTAGCTTTTTTAATACCATTCATTGAAAAGATTACTCTTTATCTGTAAATGGTGTGGGTATCCTTGCTGAACTCAACTACCAATATATGCGAGAATTTATTGCTTTATTCTGTCATCTATTCTGTGATCGGTCTGTCCTATGATAGTACTATATTGCTTAATCACTATCACTTTGAAGTGTGTTTAAGGATGTGAGGTATGGGGGCTGTCCATTTATTATTTTATAAAATGAATTGCTTGTATTTTTATATTTCTTTGCATGTACTTGTGCCACAGTGCACATGTGAAGGTCAGAGACAACTTGGGGATATTGATTCCTTCTTCTACATGTCAGTTGGGTCTTAGGTACTGGACTTCTGAGTTAACTCACCTTCCCTCAGTTTTTTCTTTATTGTAATACAGTTTTAATGATGATAGGTAGTATAAAATTTAATATGAATTTGATGTAGGAGTGTTAAAAGAGGTAAGATCTTGTTTTTATCATAATTTGGCATGGTTCAGTCCATGGTCAGTTTTTACTACTTCTTATAGTGGTATTCTATTTGTACTGAAATGTGATTTTATTTGTATGTTAATAAATAAAGTTGCCCAGAGGTCAGTTGTTAGCAAGCCATAGCGAGAGCTGGGCGTGGTGGTGCACGCCTTTAATCCCAGTACTCAGCAAGCAGAACTAGGTAGATCTCTGTGTGTTCAAGGATACAGTCAGCATTGGAGACACACGCCCTTTGATCTCAATACCAACCATAGAAGACTTGGAGGTCTGCACAGACAGGCCCTGACGAGGCAGTCACGTAGTTACAGGCAGTGATGAGACAGCCACGTAGTTGGGTTTACAACCAATGAGAAGGAAGAACCAGAACTCTTTATAAGATTAAACGCACAGGAAGTAGCTCCCTTTTCGGAGAGGTTTCTTGGCGGAAGAAGCTAGCCAGCAGCACGCGGGTAAGCTCCTAACTCTGACCTCTTGGGTTTTTATCTTTACCTTGGCTCTGTGTTTCTTATTTAATAAGACGGTTAGTTACATCTACAACTTCTTTTATCCTATGCAATTTTTTTCTTTGATCCAAAGCAAAAACACCATAATGGAATGGTGTGGGAAAAGATGCTGCTAACGTCATGGTGGCCAGGAAGTAAGTGTGTGTGTGTGTGTGTGTGTGTGTGTGTGTGTGTGTTAGTGAATGTATTCAAAATTGCATGAGTGAAGGTCAATGGACAAGTTTTGGGAGTTCCTTTTCTCCTTATCATGAGTTCTGGACAACTAACTGGTTATCTGGTTTGGCAGGAAATGTCTTACCTAAAGACTAAAGGTAGGGTGTGAAATGACACCAAATTGAAGACTGAACTGTACTGCTGTCAACACCAATTTACTTGTCAATCATGTAACTGAAATTTGCAAGAACTCAAGCAGTGTCTGGAAGTTTAAAACAGTCATTTCAGAAGATTCTTTCAATTCAGATACTATCTGGGGGAGACTGGCATTCCTGGCATTCCTGGCATTCCCTGCCACTTGTTCTTACATTCCTTTTCTGCACTTCTCTTTTGAGAAGTGCCCAGTTTAATAAATTGCTTTACTATCTTATTACATGTTATCTCAGTGATTGTCCTACGTGTGAGCATATTATTCTATGTGGGAAACTACTCTATTGTCTTACTTTAAAATTGGAAGACAAGTGTATCATTCTTAATAGGTGATTCTCAGTGTCGGGTCCTAGCTGTAGAGAAAATCAGGCTGCATCACGTAGGGATAGAAGGAAGCTAAAGTATGAAATCAAGTAGCAATAGGAGCTTTAGAAACCTTAACTCAATTTGTAGGCAACACCACTATAATCCATACAGGTTTTCCCTTCTTTCTAGTCCAAGAAACTTATTTCACCCTTTTCTCTCTAGAATTATGTTATTATCTTTAAGATTTATTTATTTATTTATGATGATGATGATGATGATGATGATTTGCATAGTGTATGTGTTGTTTGTTTGTTTGGGTGTGGAGACCAGAACACAGTAAGGGATGTCATTCCTCAGGAGTTGTTGATGTTGTTTTCTGAGATAAAGTCTCTGACTGACCTCCACAGAGATAGCTGAGTAGGTGAGGCTGAAGAGCAACCACCAGAGGTCCTGTCTCTGCCTCCTCAGTGTTGAGTTCACATCTGGCTTGTTTTTTAAAACATGGTTTCTGTGGATTTTCAGCTCCTTGTGCTTGCATGAAAGGCACTTTATTGACAGAGATACTGTAAAATAGTCTGCAAGTACTAAAAAGTATTAGTTAGTAGCATGCCATAAGTGCCTGTGCTCCCATTTTGTACACTGAAAATTAAATTATAATTAAACCATAATTTTAATATTTTCAGGACTAAATAGCTATCTGGTATCTTAATCATTTTTTTCCAGGTCATTATGTGTTATGATTACCAACAGAACAAAATGAACATCATGCTTATTTGGGTGCACCATTCAGACACCTTTTTGCAAGTCATTATTTATTTAGTTTTATTTGTGGGTATTGTACCTTCTGCTGATAGCTAATCGTAATTTGCCTTCCTTTGAACCAGTGGCTCTTCTGCATTAATTGTTGACACCAAGATACTGAGAATCACAAAATGAAAACATAATAATAATTATGTGTTCCTGTAATTATAGCAAAGACATCCCTTCCAGCAGGCACATCAAACAAATTTCTGTGAGAACACTGAACTATGGCATGACCACAGTGATTCATGTTTTCTAGTTAGCATTTTCCTTCTTTTCTGATCCCAAACACTTCACCAAATAGACTATAGGAAAATTTTCCTGAGGGTTACTTACATTGCATAACAACCACAGGTCACTGGACTACAGCGCTTTTTTTTAAAGGCTGCTAAAAAGGTCTTTGTTTAATGGCAAACAGCTTTTACTAACTTCCCCAGGATTCCAGAAAGGCTAATCAGCAGTTCTAGTCAGCAGCACATTTATTACCCCGTGACGTGCTGGAGACAGCTGGTTACAAATAGAACTGCCTCTAGAAAAATGCTGTGCCAGTGTTTTATAATAAAGTGCACCAATTAGATGCATTCATTAGGACAAACTGCTTGTCTTCTTCCATCGAGGTGCTTTTTTAAAAAATCACAATATATTTTTGAGCTCACCCATCTGTATTATTATTAATCAAGCAAAACACATCACAAAATATTGATGTGAAAACCATATATACATACTGAATATTTTGTTAATATCAGCCAGCCCACATAGACTTAAAAGTGATATGATATAGGATAATTTTTTCTCTTAAGGGAATCCTATATCTCTGACACAATGAGTGACTTGAGAATTCTGTTCCATAATAGTACTATTAGAAATAAAGATTCACAGCCTTACACATATCTGCTTAATTTTTTATTTTGCAATATAAAATTAACATCCACCTGTATTGTTTTTTATTGGTATCAGTGTAGTTCAGAGATTATAATTGCCAAAACTGGAGTATGGAATTACAAGCACACAATGTGGACAAAAATCTGTCCTTCTTGGGGTGGAGTGCAACTGGATTATTATACAACACGTAATAGAAGAGAACGAGACGGATCAGACTGTTGTCTCTGATGGCAATGTTATTTTTCAGTTTTCTACTTATACACAAAAACACTCAGTGGCTGCCAATACTCAATTCTTCTCTACAATGGATGTAATTTGCATTAGGTCCTACCTTGACTTGTAAATATTTTTTCATCTCCCTGAATGCAGAAGTAGTATGCATGATAATGCTCTCGGCCACCTACTTTTATTTATTCACAATTTCTATAGTTTATGTTTTTATGCATTGTTGATAAATGGAAACACTCAGCACTCATAATTTTTTTATGACTGACTTCAAACTGAAGAAGAGACCAATGCAGAAGAATGCTCACTCATATAATCAGAGAAATATTCTAATAATGAATAAAATGTCACTTACATGTTCATACTAAACACCTGCCTTCAAATATATCATAATATTTATTTGTTTCACTTACTTACCTTTCTACTTGATACAATCAATGTAGTCATTTAATAAAGCCCATCATCACTTGTCTGAATTAACAGTTTAAATGCTATGTAGTACTTATAAATTTACTTGAAGTAAAAATGTAGAAGTCCCAAAACTGGAGCAGGCCCTCTGGATAAGTGAGACAGTTGATTAGCTTGAACTGTTTGGGAGGCCCCCAGGCCGTGGAGCCTGGACCTTCCCCTGGTGCATGGGCTGGCTTTTTGGAGCCTGGGGCCTATGCTAGGATACTTTGCTCAGCCTTGGTGTAGGGAGGAGACTGGACCTGCTTAGGCTGAGTCTACCAGGCTGGACTGACTCCCTAGGGGAGACCTTGCCTTGGAGGAGGTGGGAATGGGAGGTGGATTGGGGGGGTGGAAGCCTGAGGGGTTGGAGGATGGGGGAATCCGTGGCTGATATGTGAAATTAAGTTAATTATAAAATGAAAATATTAAATAAATAAAAAAAGATAGAAGTCATACAAGCAATACCAAGGATTTTATTGGAGACATTAGCATCTTCTATGGAATGATATCCAGGATTATAATGAATATATTGATCAATATGTGTGTGTGTGCCAAATATTAAAAACTAATAAAATAAACTGTACTCATACAGAAACCATATTGAAGACATCTTCATCAGATAGAGTATGGTGCTATGTATTTCTCTGTCATTTCTCTTATGATATACAACTTATTTACATGTTTAATAAATAAACTATCACAATGGTACATTACGCAATTCTGCAGTTGTGTTTGTAAGTTATTAGGAATGTGTATGTGTGATTAAGTATAAATGAAAGTATGTTTTTAAAACATCAGGTTTAGAATCCTGAAAAACTGAAATTTTATTTATGATTTAAATATGTTTAAATTGTCAAGTATTTATTCATTCACTCATTTATTTGTTTTAGATAATATTCTTCCATATCATACATACAAGTTGACTTTGAAGTAATGACCCCCTGTACCCACCTCCAGAGTGCTTTGATTTTAGACATGCACCACAAGGCTTTGGAGTGTTGTATATGCTTATTTTATACATGTTGACATATTTAAGGCATGGTAAAACCAATAAATGAGGAATGGTTCATTATTTCCCATATATTTTCTTATTATAGTATAAAATATGATTAGAGTTTAAATTCTATGAAATTTAGAAATATTTAAATGTTGACATACTGGTTTATTAGATAATGTTCTTTATTTTTTAAGTTGATTAAGATTGAATAATTTTCTATGTAATAAAACACACACACACACACACACATATATATATACATATACATATACAGATTATAATGAAAATAACATAATCGTGCCTAATGAGCTATTAGGCATCTTTAACTTTGAACATCTCCAAAAGAATACTGAAAGTAAAATAAGATATAATTGCCATCACTTGGAATTATGATATACAAATAGATAGCCAAACATAATTTGATATCCTTTTACTTTTAGATTTTCAGCTTTACTCTTAGTGATATGATTTTCTTATCTGGCCATTCGAACAATCTCTGCTAAGTGTTGCATCATTATGTTATAATTTTTTAATCATCTGATGCAGGACTAGTTAAGCTTGCTTGTCATTATTACGTAGCAACACAAGTTTGTTGTACAAAAAAAAACCTCAGAAAATGCCATGCCCAAAATGACTGAGTGGTGATGTCATAAAACATGATTCAGCAGAATGTTTCCTTTTAGGCTTTCATGGTAAGGACATGAGTTCAACACATTAAAGCAAAAAGAATCCATTTTCATTCCATATTCAATTGGAAGCCAAAAATAAATTACTAGTTCTATCTGGTCTTAAATAAACCTGATCCTGTTTACACCCAGCCCAATGGCAACTTCCCAAATGGCATAAAAAGTGTTGATCCTCACAAAGAAAGGGTGGGGGAGGGAGAGGCAAGACTTGACTGACAGTACAGCTCCTGGAAGACAATCTAAGAGAGCAGTCCTGACACTTTATGCACAGACAATTTTAGAAGATGAATATTTCCTACAGAGAACAAAAGGCTTTAATACCAACACCCCAGCAAAAATAAAATAAAATAAAAAAGGAATGTCTATTAGCACTACTAAACTATGGATCAACAAAAGAGAAATATGAACTGGTTAAAGGAGGAACTCCATTTAGGTATATTAGTGTCAAAATGAAGAAAACCTGGAAATTTGTATTTTAAAAATTAGATATCATAGAAACTTTTCATTAATAAACATATCTAACTTAATTAACAGAAATATGTAACTGATCCATTTGATTCTAGCTTGGTGAAGGTTCAGGGATGCTCTGTGCATTCCATTGGTGTAGTAGTGCTGTGGTCTTCGTTTTTTTTTTCCTTTTTTTAATTTATTTTACAATTTAATTTAATTTTACATATCAGTCACAAATTTCCTTGTTCTCCCCCCTCCTGTCACCCACCCCCACCCCCACTCCCCCGCCGCCTTTCCCTCAGTCCACCCCCCATTCCCATCTCCTCCAGGGCAAAGACTCCCCTGGGGACTGAGTTCCACTTGGTAGATTCAAACTAGGCAGGTCCAGTCCCCTCCTCCCAGGCTGAACCAAGTGTCCCTGCATAAGCCCCAGGTTCCTAACAGCCAGCTCATGCACTGAGCACAGGACCTGGTCCCACTGCCTGGATGCCTCCCAAACAGATCAAGCTAATCAACTGTCTCACTTATTCAGAGGGCCTGATCCAGTTGGGGGCTTCTCAGCTATTGGTTCATAGTTCATGTGTTTCCATTCGTTTGGCTATTTGTCCCTGTGCTTTATTCAACCTTGGTGTCAACAATTCTCGCTCATATAAACCCTACTCTTTCTCGCCAATTGGACTCCTGGAGCTCCACCTGGGGCCTGGCTGTGGATCTCTGCATCCGGTTCCCTCAGTCACTGGATGGGGTTTCTAGCACCACAATTAGGGTGTTTGGCCATCCTATCACCAGAGTAGGTCATTTCAGGCTGTCTCTCGACCATTGCCCATAGTCTATTGTGAATCTTCTTGATTAGAGTCCTCTACCCCTGCTTCTGCCACTGTGGATAAAGGGAGCTCTATACCTATTTTGATTTCATGGCCGTAAGTTCATGTAAGATTCTGAAATCCAAAGAGAGAACACTAAAAGTAACTGTTGTCTGTGAAATTATTACTAGCAAGTAATGAGTTTACAAAGAATTATGTGAAATTTAAATGATTTATTAAAAATTATTTTCTATTCTATATTTACATGTTCCCTGTGGAGGACCATCCCACCCCCACTTTTCCCCAGGTTACTCTTGAGCAGGGGCAGCAGGAAATATTAGATAGAAAGGTAGCTTGAGAGAGACAGAAAACACAGGTTAGCCTTGTGGGGGGTGGGGGTGGGGGTCAGATCCTAATCCATCAGGCCCTCACTGTCTCTGTCAAAGAGCTTTTAAAGAAATACCAAGGGGAGGAGCAAAAAACCTCCCCCAAGGCACAGCCAAGTATAGACACTTCCACCACCTGGCGACCTTGCTCCTGGTCAAATCATGCCCTTATGCAGCTCTGCTGTGTCAGGCAAACTCAGATCTCACAAAGAAACTTTGTGAACTCCCACAGTTCCCAGTCAAACTTACTGTGGAGTTTTGAATGAGAAGCATTCCTTATTGGCTCAGACAATTGAACACTTGGTCCCTGGTTGAAGAAGTTTAGAAAGTGCAATTTTGTTAGAGGAAATAATTCCCTGTGGGTGAGATTTGGCAGCTTAGATCTTCACCCCACTTCCTGTTCATTCTCTGCTTCATGTTTGTTGCTGAAGATGTGATCTTTCAGCTTCCTGTTTCTGCTTCCATGCTTGCCACCATGCCTATTATAGGCCATCCTACTTCCCCAGCAAGACAGACTCATTCCACTGGAAATATAAGCCAGAATAAACAGAGAGAAGAGAGAGAGAGAGAGAGAGAGAGAGAGAGAGAGAGAGAGAGAGAGAGAGAGAGAGAGTTTCTTCTGGTCATGATGTTTCGTCACAGCAATTTAACTCATACACTCGGGTTGAGATTTAATTATTTTTTAAATTAATTTAATTTTACATATCAGCCACGGATTCCCCTGTCCTCCCTCCCCTCTCTCCCCCCGCCCCAATATACCCCCCATTCCCATCTCCTCCAGGGCAAGGACTCAGGCCCCAGGTGGAGCTCCGGGAGTCCAATCAGCATGAGAGAGGAGGGATTGTATGAGCAAGAGATGTTGAGACCATGATTGGATAAAGCACAGGGACAAATAGTCACACTAGTGGAAACACATGAACTGTGAACCAATGGCTGAGGAGCCCCCATGGAACTGGATCAGGCCCTCTGGAAAAGTGAGTTAATTCTTTTTTTTTTTTTTTTTTTTTTTTTTTTTTTTT
>CABHPQ010166463.1:29586-49012 GCA_902168405.1 Peromyscus aztecus
CCATTGTGAATAATGGAATCATAGGTTGATGGGTGTCATTGGTCAAGATAAGCTTTACTCATGCATTTACCTTCCTTCATCAGGGAACTTTGCTTGGTGCCCACAAGTAAATAACTACACACTAAGAAGAACTAAGCTAGATCTTTTTAGCCCATAGAACTAAGGGTTGAACTAACCTTTATTCTCTATAATTTTTTTTAGTTTAGCAGGTATAGCAACAGAAACAAAGCTAAGATATAGCCTAGGGACACAGATAATTAAATCATTGACACATTTAAATACAAATTTCTGAAAATGCCACTATTATGTATATTCTTTTTCTGTTATTGAAAATAGATTTTTTTCAAACAATATATTCTGATTATAATTTGTCTACCTCCCACTTCCTCACTACTTCCTTCCGATCCAAACCTTTTCTGTCTCTCATTAGAAAAGAGACAGGCTTTTAGAGAATAATAATTTACACACACACACGAATACATATGCTATATAGCGATATATAAGCTAAAGCAACAACAACAAAATTTCAGACAGGACAAAGGAAGCAGAAGCTGAACAAAAGGAACTGATACAGATATGGACACAGAGATACACTTGTTCGCATACTCAGGAATCCCATAAAAACATAAACCTGTAAGGAGCCATAATAGATACATAAAACCTGCAGGATAAAAATATATTTAAATAAATAAGATGAAAGTAAAAATGAAAATGAACTTAAAAAATTAAATAAAATCCATCACACAGCATGATGAGACAAGGAACCTCTAAAGTTCTGTTAAATGTTAAGTTCATTTTCTCTTGACACCTAGTGCTGGGCATGTGGCCTACCTTTCAAAGCAGTTAGTTTCCCTAGTGACATTTTCCTGAAGAAAATTAATTTTCATTTGCAAGTGGTAACCAATTAGAGATAGCTTCTGCATTAGGGATGGGGGCAGGTGTCCGTTTCTCCTTTTAGCTCTAGGATCCCATCTAAGTGCTGGCCTTGCCGGTCTTGTGTACCCTGCCTCAGTCTTTCCCTTCATCTATTGCATATATTCTGAAAAATATATATACTTCCAACTTCTGTCTACATTTTGTTCAAGTTAAACCCAGCCTTCAGAAATATTATATAGAATATTGACAAGAGAAATAACTTTATTACTGTTAGACATCTTTTTTTTAACCCTGTGTTTAACTGAAATTCCTCAGTGATGTCTTAACAATTTATAACAGTATTATATATAACATTTGTCTTTTCAAATAATTACCTTAACGTTATTTTTTCTTTAAAGCACTGACTACTCAGATTTTCCTTTCCGTGGTTGTCATATGTAGACAGTTACTACTTCAAGCAGACCTAAGGTACAGTGCGTCAGCATCGTCTGTCTCAACTATCTTTGTCGAATCTGCCACTGCCACTCAACCCTGCTGCCTGGCCACTTGTCAATGCTCATTGGTTCCTAAACATGCCATATCCAGTCTGTTGATACACTTTTGCTCCTCTTGATTTTTTCTAAAATGGAGTTTTCCATGTTTTGCTAAAGAAACAAAACAAAAAACAAACAAACAAAACACAGCTTTCTATCCTTAAACCTAATCTGTTTGTGAAAGTGTTTTTTATTATTGTATCTAACTATCAACAACATCTGTTTTCACTCATTAAATTATTCATGTCAAGAAATGCGGTTAGTTCTTTTTATTTTCCTATGTATATTAAAACATTTAAGGATGTTTAGTTGACTCAAAATTAAGGAGTGACTAAATTTCCATTGCCTTATGCTTTTCTTCAAAAAGCCTTAAAGTTTTCATTTTGTTTAGAAACCCAAGCTATGTGTATGATAGCAATCAATGTATTATACTAAACATGGGCCTCTGAATAGTCTGGCCTTTAAGAGAAGAGTAGTCATATCTGTCCAGGTTTCATTTGTGCGTTCCTATCTAACATTCCTTTTGTAGAAAATAGTTGCAGCTTTAAAGCTTTCTTATGGAAACAATAGATTGCTCTGCATTTGAAAGCCCATTAATATATTTATCCCATCAGCATCCTGGCATCTGTTTGAAGGCAATGCTGTCAGTATTGACCGTATCAAATTTGATTTGGGTTTTTAATTGATCACTTACCCAATTGTAAGCTAACTTCAGTGCTTAAATCTTCTATTCAGATTCATTAGTTCCCTGGGAACATAGAAAAGAGGCACTCTGCTGGCTGGGAGCACTCAAATCTACTGTGTGCATACTGTTTAGCAAACCAATCAATTTGTTAACTCAGCACATTTTATATCGGTAATTACACCACTTCTCTATCAATAACAGAGTGATAATGATGGGGAACATTCCAGTGAATTGTACCCTTTAAAAATAATCACTCAGCAAAGAAAGTCATTTTTTTCTTTGAAAGCATGCACTTTATACTAACAAAGGCAAGTATGATGTTACAAAGTAGATGTCTGTATAATGCTTAGTTTTCATATTATGCAAACATTTGGAAGTAGCATTTTGAAAGAATTAAAATGTTTATCATTTGCTATAAACTTTTATTGAATTTTATTTTTCCTAATTTTTATGTATTTTATAATTCAGAAAAAGTTGTAACTCATAATATAAACTAGTATCTTGAATTCTATATAAAGCCACATGTATTACCAAATTTGTATGGAACATATATAAATAGAATTTAAAGTACACATTCAAATAATTCTTCATATAGATAAAAGCATTCAGCTTTTAAATCTCTGGTTTTCTAGGTTTTAGAAGTGCTTATCTATTTGAAAATGTTCATCCTTGTGTGTAAATAGTCTTGCAATTGTTTTATTTTTATTTTTACTAATTTGATAATGAATTTATCTTTATGCTAAATATCATCCTTCTAGCACAATTCAACACCATAATCTTGCATATTATTAGATAATGTATGCAAATATCATATCAAACATGCTTATCTCTTAATCATCTAGGTAAGTGATCATGACTTTCATCAAAAAAAGATACAGAATAAGAGGATAAGATTACATGGAAAGGTCTGTCTATTTCTAGCTTACTAATCCTGATCTTCACCTCCCTGAAGCACTCAGAAGTGCTTAGCTCTGAGCAACTGGTAAGTGTCTATTTCTGCAGTTCAGGAATTTCCTTTTCATTCCAGAGAGAGACTGGAACATGTGAAGGCCCCTTTAGAGGGGACATGAGATGAAGATCCAAATAATAATTAATTATATGAAGTTCTTGAGAAGGAAGTAGAGGTAAAAATCACAACCTGGATACATTCAGGCAGGAAGCAACAAAACAATACTATATTGTACAGTAAGTTATCCCAACGAATTGTTCGGCAAGTGGGTCAGAGGCAAGATTCCAAGGACAATTCTACTTCATCTGCGGATTCCTTTATCACAGGGGTAATGACTTATTTTCTTATGTGGAAATTTAGGTTAATATGAACAAACATATTGAAGAAAAGAGCAAAGAGCTTACCAAGAAGGAGGAAACAAAAAGAACAGATATAAGAAGGTTGGAAGTTAGGGGAACTCAAACAGATGGAAGATGACAACCAGGAAAATGGAAAGGGAAGAAACAAAAAAAGGAGACGAGAGGATAAGAACAGAAGATAGATATATGGTTTTGCTGAATATCTGCTGACTATCAGCAGTCATGATTAGTTGTTGTTATCACTATTAGCGCGCAGGCGTGTGTGTGTGTGTGTGTGTGTGTGTGTATGTGTGTGTGTGTCTGTGTGTGTCTGTGTCCATCTGTGCACAGAGGTGAGAGACAATATTGAGAGTCAGTTATCTTCTTCCACTATGGAACCTGGGGACACTACCCAGGGTTCCCTGGCTTGAGGGACAAGTACTTTTATCTGCAGAGTCACCTCCCAGGCTGAAGTTATGAAATGAATGTGGAATCCATCTGCTTAGGTAATTTTTCCTACTGAGGTAGGTTTGCCTTCCAGTAATAAGTGTTTTCACTTCAGGTTGAAATTTTTTATAGTGAGTGTTCATATGAACAATGTAATAGCTTCATGGGCTCATCACATTGGAACTGATGGTCATAAAGTAGATAGATACTGAATATAAAAAATAGTTCACAGAAATTTAGAAAATAAAATTCTGGGAGGAAGAGTGTGGACATTCTAAACTAGAAACACAGTTAATGCTTTAGTGATATGATCTATGTAAATGAACCTGAATCTAGAATGCCATACCAACTCAATTTCTGACTCATGTATGTCAGCTGTGTAAAGTTTAAACCTCAAGTTTGAAACATTGAAGTGAAGGCTCTGACTTCTCTTTGAACAGTCCTTGTTAGCACCTATTGTCTGGATGCATGGAAGCATGGGTAAGTAACAAATATGGCTTGACTTGTTTAATATGACTCAGTGTGTATATGTGCTGTGTAATGTATTTACCTGCACATTTTCTTCTGTGAATATCTTCTTATGTGTAATTTTAATTTCATTTAAGTGACTTACATTTTAAAACATCATTGCTTTATATCTTATGTTTAATAACATGTGGAGAGACCCTTAATGTAGCTGGAAGTTTTCCTGTGGCACTCAGACATGGGGCAAGAATTTCCACCCAAAATCTGAGAAAGCTTTTAAAAAAGGGATTCTAAAATGGAGCCAAGGGAAGCTTCCTAGTTGTTTCTCTCAGGAAAGCTGTGATACAGAGATGCAGTGGCTTGTGGACTTGATCTACAGTATTGTGGGTTCACAGCATGGGCTTGAGTCAAGCAGCATGGCAGATTCCTGCCACAGTACACAGAGGCATCTCTAAGCTGCACAGTGGGGTGCCTGGTGGATTTAGCCTTTGCTAGTACAGAAAGAAGAAGAAGAAGGAGGAGGAGGAGGAGGAGGAGGAGGAGGAGGAGAGGTTTCTGGGCTACATTCTGCTGTGATAGAAGCATAGACCCACTGCCTCCCAGAGTCAGTGGACAGCAGGGCTCCCAGAGCTGGTGGTGAATTATCTCCACCATGTTGAAAAGTTGAGATGGGCAGACCCAGCAGCCAAGGCTGCTGCTTCAGTACTAACCACCGCAGTTTAAAGCAAGATTCACAATAAGACAGATTCAGATGAAATAAGACTTTAAATGGTTTACAGTGTGAGCAAAAATGTGCTTAGGCTTAGAAGAGAGAAGAAAATAAATATAGACAGTTATATAAAGAAATAGTTTAAAAAAATAAAGTCTTTAAAGAGAAAGTAAAGATAATATAAAAATAAGCCTCATAAAGATGGATAGAGAGTCTGAATTATATTGTCTTTGGGATTTTTAACTGCAGAGAGACATTTGATTGTAAAAGCTGCTGAGTTAAATCAATATGTATATATTTTAAAGATATCTTGATTTCAAAATTTATGTCTAAGAATATGTTGCTTTGGAAAAGAGGTTCTGCTTTTGTTTCCACAGAAGATGAGAACTTGTGGATTCCTTCTAGGCTAATATGGTTTGACCAATCAAGACCCCCTAAAAGGTCTCCAGTGACACCATGGCCCAGATCATCCAACATCCAAAATCAACTTCAAGGCAACTGACTCAGAGAGTACAATCTCACAGACTACACCAGTCAGGACTTGACCATAATCCTAAAATTTCTCAGAATCCCCATAAGATAACCAGCACCCCCTATCAGCAGGAAGTAGCATAGAAAACTATGCCCATATTCCTAAAAATTGGATTATGGATGCTTGTCTTTGTTTAGGTTATTGGTTACAAACTGTTATTGGTCATAGTCAATCTCTTTCTAAAGAAGAGATGGGGGATATGATACAGAAATGTAGGATATATATATGATAGAATAAAGGGTAGATTATTGAATCTCATTTTAAAGAGTAACAACTTGTTTGAAATGTTTTACATTGCTATGAGTTTTAGTTTATTGATACAAATTTAAATTTAATTTTGTTTTACTGTATGTATATTTCTACTCTTGTTTAAAGTATTTTGTTTGTGCAGCTCATTTGAAATTGTAGTGTATAGCTGAGAAATACAGATTAATATTAGTCATCTATGATAATCAAACTTGTAGTCATGTTAGTTAAGTCTTCTATATATACATAGATATATTTCAATTAGGTAGGTAATCTTAAAACACTTCAAAGATCTACAGAATATGGCATTTAAAATGTGTTAAAAATTTAGACTTTCTAGACAGTGAGACATGTCTGCTTCTGGCAGCACCAATTTATTTCAAAGAGAAAGATGGGCATTGAAGACACTCCATATGGAGTTTATCTTCTTCATGGCAAATTTAGCCATTTGGGTAAGAAACTATTCTTGGCTGGACTGCATGACAAAACGTTGTCTAAATTGCACAGGCAGTACCCATAGGAAGGTGACCACTGAACTTTGCAAGACATGATAGTCCTTCAGGTTCCTGCTTCCCAAAGGAGCTGTCAGATATTTTACAGGACACAGAAAAAAAGAAGACTGAGAGACTAGACCTATGGGCTAAAGATGGATGCCCCAAAGTTACAGAAGTACTTTGGATGATTGTCCAGGCAGGCAGTTGTCTCTGTCATTTCCAGAATTTTGGAAGTTGCTTACAATGCATTTCCTGTTTACTTAGATAATATTATATCTTTCTGGGGTCTTTGATGTAGTTGAAGACTAGATTGTTATAATTATGCTTTTCCTTGGTTTTGATAGGAGATAAGGTAGATATGAAACCTTGGACTTACAAATATAGGATAGATAGAATATTTTCTTTGATTTTTGCCAAATACAAATAGACTAAATATTATAACTACAATTCTTGATTGATAACTGTTTTGTTATATGTAATTTTACTATGTTAAAGTTAAAATCTTCCTTTTTAATTAAACAGAAAATGGGAAATGCTGTGGAATAATGCTTTTGTACATTGGTTTAATAAAATGCTGATTGGCCAGTAACTGGGTAGGAAGTATAGATGGGATAAGTAGACAAGGAGAATTCTAGGAAGAGGAAGGCTGAGTCAGGAGCTGCCAGCCCACCACCCAGGAAGCAGCATGTAATGGCACACAGGTAAAGCCACAGAACATTTGACAACAAATAGATTAATAGAAATGGGCTGAGTTTAAGTGTAAGAGCTAATCAGTAGTAAGCCTGAGCTAATGGCCAACAGTTTTAATTAATATAAGCCTCCATGTGTTTACCTGGGGGATGTGAGGAGGAAAGATTTGTCCTAACTATGGACCAGGCGGGACACAGGAAAACTTCCAGCTACACCCTAAACTTTATTTTCTGTGGTGGTATTGTGTTCCCCAAAATATTGTGCATGCTAATAAACTTATCTGGGGTCAGAGAACAGGACAGCCACAATATTAAACATAGAGGATAGGCATTGGTAGCATATGCCTTTAATCCTAGCATGCCAGAGGCAGAAATCCCTCTGGATCTCTGTGAGTTCAAGGCCACACTGGAAACAGCCAGGCATGGTGACACACACCTTTAATCCCAAGAAGTGAGCTTTTAATCCCAGGGAGTGATGGCAGAAGCCAGAAAGATATATAAGGCATGAAGACCAGAAACTAGCAGCATTTGGCTGGTTAAGCTTTTAGTCTTTTGAGCTACAGTTCAGCTGAAACCCATTCTGGAATAGGATCCAGTCTGAGGAAACAGGATCAGCTGAGGAACTGGGGAGATGAGGTAGCTGTGGCTTGTTCTGCTTCTCTGATCTTCCAGCATGCACCCCAATAACTGGTCTCAGGGTTGATTTTATTAATAAGAACTTTTAAGATTCCTGCTACAATTTTCTTTATTTTTTTAATTGAAAATAGATTCTTCATTCATACAATGCATTCTGATCACAGTTCCCCACCTCCACTCTTCCAAGCCCCCTCTCCTACCTAGACTCTCCCCAAGATCTGCTCCCTTCTCATTCTCTTCAGAAAATATCAGGCTTCCAAGAAACAACTAAATACCACAAAACAAGATACAATAAGACAAGGCAAAAGTGCTTATATTGAGGTTGGACAAGTCAACCAATAGGCGGAAAGAAGTCTGAAGATCAGGCAAAAGAGTCAGAGACACACCCACTCCCACTGTTAGGAGTCTAACAGCTACAATATACACACAGAGGACTTGAGCAGACTCCTCTAGTTCATGCATGTTTCATTTACTTCTGCCACAGCAATGCCATCACAATATATTGTCACAGATGTTTAAGTACAGACCTGTACTCATATAGTAAAACACTTAGCTTCATAAAAATATAACTGCATGAGATTTGATCAATGTTGCTAATAGAACAATGAATACTTCATGGCATTATTATTTCTAATGAAAATCTATTTCTACCAAGTAAATCCATTTCTGTTTGAAGTACAGAAACATAAAAGAGTTACTGGAACCAAGAATAGAAGACCTTACATAAAGGATGATGACATGTGAAGGAATGTGCAAGTGATAATTATATACAGTAATAGAAAAACATTTAATACATTTATTAATCAACATTGGCATAGCAATATTGAAATGCAGAAGCTATGTATTCCTCAAGATTTGTTAACCATATAGTAAGTCCTAAGAGTTACATAATCTGTGTCAGAGAGTGTGTCTCTACTTTCCATTTTGGCTCCATTGATTTGTAGCAAGAATGCATTAATTGCTATTTGATTAGAAATAACATCAATATAGGTTAGTGAAGGTAATTCATAGTTAATAATGAAAGCTCAACAAAACAATAACATTAAACTGTCAATGTGCAGATAAATTGCTTTTTAAAACTTTACACAGATCTGTATAAATCCATAACTTGTTCCTCAACACAGTTTCATTCCCTTATGAAAGGAAATATTGACTTGGTACGAAAAGCAATGTTTGTGATCATGTTAATTTAATATTGTCTTGATAATAAAATGCTACTCAAAATATTTATATGTAGGCTCCTACATAGTAGGTCACCTAAAATTATGGGCTTGAATTTGCTCAAAATCATATCTTGTTGTCTTATATTTGGAAATTTTAAATCAAACCTGTATTTCACTGAAAGACTTTCTAAAATGTGTTCTCTGATCTCACTGTGATGGTACATGTCTATAATCCCAGCTCATAGGGAGGTTTAGGTGGGAGGACTGCTGGAAGGTGGAAACCAACTTGGTGAACCTATGGAAACACTGCCCTTACATTTGGAATTAGCCAGTGGGCTGAGCAACACTAGAGATACTTTGAAAAACCAAACCAAAATGTTCATTATCTTCATTAATGATTACTACTTTGAATTTTGTCCATAAAGTAGGTATTGGATTTCTAATCTGTGTTCACAGTGTTCCACCATTTTTGCTTAACAAATGTTTGAAGTAAATAAAGCATCAAAATTAGTGTGAAAAGTTAGGCTGGAATCTGTAGTTCCATACACCCTATGTGCCCTCTAGGATAAATGAAATCCAGGTTTACAGAAGCTCTAAAATATGAAGTAAGGAAAACGGAAACTGTGGGTAATTCTTCAGTAAAGAGACTGTACTGACTCAAAAACAAGGTATTTGAAATGTACAACAAAGGGCTGTCAAATCAGGATTTTCAGTCACATATAAAGCTTTTTCATTCTCTCGTTTTCTCTTTACATCCTCATCTATCAAGGATGATCCTTTATCTCATAGTCTACCTAAATACTTTTCTGACAACTTGGAATTCATTGTTTTCTCTACCCTGTTCATTATTTTTATTCCTCAAAAAATTTTGCTACATGTTCACATGCATCAGCAAAACAACAGCCACAGAAATTTCTTAGAAGTAAACAGTAATAAAGACTGACAAGGTGAGTTCAGATGCTTTCAGCTGTAAAGAACAAGACTCCACTGACGACATTCTAAAAGAAGTAATTTGTGTTGCTTCACTTTCGAGGATGTCCTGATGACTGGGGATGAATCTACAGTTCCTTAATCCAAAACAGTCCTCAGGAGAACAGTACAATCATTATGCTGTTCTCTGTCTTGGGTCAAGAGAGATATTGGCTCTCCTAGTGGCTTAAGGATAAACCACGAAAGCCTCAAAAGATTCACTTGCTTGCTGTAAGTCTTTTCACAGTGGATACTTTTCTTAATACCACTCATCATTTACAGGGAAATTATTAATCAGGAGATATTAAAATTTACTCCTGGAAATTTAGTACTGGCCTGAATGATTCTAGAATAAGTTTTAAAATGGGCACATTGGCTTATAAGTGAATTTTTTCTGGAGTTTAAGTTACTTTTGTTCTATTTATTATTATTATTATTATTATCATTGTTATTATTATTATTATTGTTATCATTATTATTATTTTGAATTACATCCCAAGTGTGAGAGTAAATGTTTTAGAAGTCTGTCTCTGATTGAAAAATACCAATTTAACTAATGAATTACATTGAATTCACCTCACTAATAGGATGCTCAATCAGAGGTTTACATGGATAAACACCTTGCTATCAAAACAAAACAATTAATTGTTAATTTTCAGTAGCCCTTGATGGTAAGTAACTCGGAGTTTTTAATTCCCTTATATCTCAAAAGAATCCTTTTCATTTTTGTCTATCATGTGTCATAAGTTTTAAATTCATTTGCTTTTCTTCTTTTTAAATTTTTGATATATGTAGCAAGAAGTAGCACTGAACTTAGTATGGAGCTGAGTTTGGATTTCCACTACTTCTCCAGCCTTCACCTCCCAAGCATTGAGATTATCGGCCTTAAACACACCTCACACAGCATTGAGGCCCAAGGGGCTTGGACCTGCCTCTACTAAATGTACCTCCCCATGGGAGGCCTTATGTTCTTGTAGGAGGGAATGGGGGGTGGGTTGGGAGGAGGAGGCTGGAGGGGCAGGAGGAGGGAAGAGGGGTAGTCTTTTGTATGTAAAATGAATAAAATTTTTTTCTTCATAAAAAAAAAAAACAACAAAAAACAAACCACAGAACTGGACCTCACAATACTTAACTACACTGGAAGCCAATGGTCTTGTGCAGTTCTTGGAAATGTCCATGACAATAATATGTGTGACTTTGACCAACCACCTTTCACCGGTGTCCGTATAAAACTCCTAGATGGCAATAAGCACTCCTCGTGTTTAATAAACTTTAATACTTTTCTACTTTAATCTGCTTCCTCATTCAGATTTTAATATACAATTAATGTAGTGAACTTCCAATTGGTAAAACTAGAAATCAAGATACCTTTACAGTAGTTTTTTCCAGTGATTATTGATTAATAGTTTAGGAGTTAAAACACATTTTCAACCACCCTTTGAAAATCTTATTTGCATGTATATAAGCAAGTGGTTTATTTTGGATGTCATCCTTTATTGATCTCCAACTTGTCTTTTTAGAGATTGTCTCTCACTATTTATGTTGGTGCTCAACAACTGGCTATACTGAATGCCTAGGGATATGCATGGATCCATCTGACTCTGCTTTCCTTGAGCTTCAATTGTAGAAATTCACAACTACTTGGTCAGCTAGAGATAAGAAGAACTCAGGCCCTCACGCATGGAAAACACTTTAGCAACTGAGCCAGCTCCTCAGTCCCCACAAAATCTTAAATATTTTTCCACTAATGCTAGAGAAAGGTGTTTGTTTTTGTTTAATGATGTATACAGGGTACTTTAAATATATATTGTGTGCATTTATTGCACATATATATTTTTCCAGGAATAATAACTGAATACAAACTTAATATAGAATGAGGCTGTTAGTAAAACTTGATTTAATTCCTGGCACTATATGAAAAATGGTGGTATCCACTGGTGTAGATGGAAAGGGCATTAATGGCAGAAGAGTACAGTCACTTTCCTAGGGTCCTTGGTCATGGTTGCAGGTGTGTCGTCAATACACTTTAACAGCAGGTTTTTGTCACACAACATTTTCCTGTCTGCAATGTATCTTATGTATCATTTCTTCTTTGGTTCATGGTTTTTGACAAGCCAGAGGCATATTATCAAAAGGGGAATGCTTATCAATGATCTTAATTGTACAATTAACATGCAAATATGACTTGTTTTTTTCTCAAGCACTAAGTAGTTGCTTCTTTATTTACATTTTGGAGTACACAACAATTTATCCGTAATGAAAGCCTGTAGCACAATTTCTTCTCCCATTATGTATATCAACTGCCTTGAGTATTTGAATGTTCTTCCAGGGAATGAATAGAAATAATAATGATTTCCATACCTTTCACCCTGTTGTTATACTGAGTAATTTCCTAACCAATGTCCTGTGTCTACTGAACAATGTTAGGAGCATACCTCTGCATTTCCTTACTCACGTGGTCACCTGGTGAGGTATGAATTCTTTGAAGACAAGCCTCAGATTATTACAGATTTCTTGGATCTACTTTAGTGTGCCACTTAACTGAAAAACACTAACTAAACCTCAACGAATCTCCTCTGAAAAGCTCAAAATATTTAGAATATTTAAAGTTTTTTCATATATTTATTATTTGTAGGTATCTATAAATGTATGTACCTGTGTGTATATCATAGTGTACCCATTAATATCAGAGGACAACCTGTGTGAGCCTGTTTTCTCCTTTCACTGTGTGGATCCTAGAAATGAACTGAGGTCATCAGTCTTAGAGGCAGGCTCCTATAATTACAGAGCCATTTTGTGGGCTCATGTGTATATTGAGAATTGAGAAGTCATATGTCCATTGTCATTTAAATTAGATCCTGTTTTCAAACAGTTTTCAATAACATTTAGTATGGCATATTTTAAATAAGAAGAAAACCTTTCAGTTTCCTTTAAGTTCTCTGTGCTAATATTACCAAGGCTCATTTTCAACCTAAATGTGTATATTTGACGGGAATTGTATGAAAATATGTACATATTCTTAGCCAACCATATGTTAATATTTAAAAATTGAATACGCCATTACAGATTAATCTAGTATCTTGGTCTTGCTATCATTTGAGATTGTGGGTAACATTTGTAAGTAATTTATAGGAAATCTTAACCGAAAATCTTTCCTTAGTAGACATTTAATTGAGAGGTGAACTCCTAGTGTTATTTTAAGAACTTTCAAAATGAAATTGGGCTGTTCATTCAGATAATGGTTGGATAGGTAAGTCATCTAGGCAAACACTTGGCTTAGACATTTTACACAACTAATTGGATCACCCTTCACATCTTGCAAAATTACTCTGAACACAGGAGCAGATGTTCAGCACATCAGAATTAAGAAAGAATACAGAAAGTGCAGTAGCCCTTGACATTCTGAAGATGGCCTGGCACTTGCTTCTAGGACAAGTAATTTGCCTATCAGATATAAACATTCTCACAGAACACTGGCCTCCGACAATGTTGCTCAGAGACCGTGATAAAATGCGACAAGTAGAGGGCACTTCCTAATGTCATCTAAGCATGGGAAAAAACATTATCATAAAACACAAAATTAGCACATAGCTCTCCCTTATGTAAGAGAGACAGCTGCTCTTTAAATAATTACAACTTAGTACTTTAACTAGCATTCCCTTTCTACAGATGCAATTTATTCACCAAACCAATCAAGGAATGACTCCTACGTTCTCCTTGTATCCATCCCAGTAAACCCTTTCTTCTCTAGCCTTTTCTAAAAATTATACAAAGGCCTCAATTCTACCATAGTTCCCCAGGCAAATAGCTTCTAACTGCAAAGAATAACAGACCTAACTCATTTAACTGCAGGTGTATTTTTAGTGGTGTTGTTAATTAAAATTGACAACAGCTAAGTAATGTTACAAAGGGAATCAGCTGTGGTCTTTGAATACTTACATGATGGATCTGGCCTTGGGGTGTGTTTCCAACTCTTATGCATGGTGGATCACAATCACCCATAACATAAGATCCAAATGATCTGAAGCCCTCATCTGTACATGTTTACACACTGTCCTCCCTCACACATAATTTTTTTTTAATTATTTAAGCTATATCAGATATATTATCTCAAATCAATTTGTGTCATTGAGTATACACACACACACACACACACACACACACACACACACACCCTTTTCCACAATGATAGACAAAGTAGAAGAAAATAAAAATAATGTGAATTTATCACCTTTTAATGTTTTTCACCGTGAGTTCATGTATACAGAGAGGAACTTAGTGGAAGGGAGTGGAACACAGATTATATAACCTCCTAAAACATTCAAGTATTAAGTCATGAAAACTGGTTCAGTGTCATACTACACTATAACAGGAATTTCAATGTGCAGTTAAGGGTATGGGCATGAAAACAAGGAGACTATTCTGGGCTGTTTGAGTGACCTCAAAAAAATTGCATGAAAGCAGAGCACTCAGTGACTAAAGAGGTGTGTGTGGTAGGAGTCAGAGAGCTGGCCAGGATAAGAGGTATATGGCCAGCTGCTGCGAGACAGGGTCAGACTAAAAGTCATTATAAGAAATGTGAACTTTTAGGAAATATGACCATACAGCAGCTGACAGATGATATGGAATAAGAGGCCCCATTCCTATAAGTACCAAGAGAAAGTGCATTCATCTCCCTGTGGGTGGCCCAGCACTATATCCTCAGCCTTCTGAAGGGATCATTTCTTTGCTAACAACTGGATTCCTAGTCTAAGCAGAAGAAAGACTGTGCCTTGCTTAATGTGGATTTCTGATCAACAGACTGTGAGAAAGTAAACAGGTGTGGCCTCCAGCTGCTAACATTGTAGATAGTTGTTACCCAGCAACATAAACCTGCCCATTCCATTTAAAACCAAGGACTAAATAGTTTCCTCTGATTAGAAATAATGCTGTTAATCAAACTAAGTCTGATTCAGAAAGAAAATACTGTTCTTACATGTATAGGGAATAGATGTAAAATTACAGTCACTCACACATACACACACACACACACACACAAACTTAAAAATTTCTTCTTCACTCTTTTATGAAGAAATGTGTAGTCTGAAGTTTTTCTGTATTCTGCCCAGCAATGCAGTTCCTCAACTGCTTATAAAATAATCACCCAGAAGCTTATATTAATTATAACTGCATAGCCATTAGCTCAGGTTTGTTATTGACTAGCTCTTACATTTAAATTAACCCATAATTCTTATATATGTTTAGCCACATGGCTTGGTACCTTTTTCTCAGTTCTGCCTTGTCATCTTGCTTTCTCTGTGTCTGGATGGAGACTCCTGACTTAGCATTCCTCTTCTCAGAATTCTCCTTGTCTGCTTATCCTGCCTGTACTTCCTGCCTGGCTACTGGCCAATCAGCATTTTATTTATCAACCAATCAGAGCAACACATTCACAGCATACAGAACGATATCCCACAGCACTTCCCCTTTTCTGTCTAATCAAAAAGGAAGGTTTTAACTTTAACATAGTGAAATTACATATAATAGAATAGTTATCAAGCAAGAATTACAGTTACAATATCTTTTCTATTTGTATTTAAAGAAAATATTTTATCTATCCTATATTTGTGAGTCTTAAGCTTCATATCTAACTTATTTTTTATCATAACAAAGGAAAATTATAACTACCTAGTCTTCAACTACATCCAAGACTCCAGAGACTCCAGAGGAATATAATATTACATAAGTAAATAGGAAGTGCATTGTAAGCAACTTCCAGAAATCTAGAATGACATAGACAGCTGGCTACCTGGAGAGTTACCCAAAGTTCCTCAACAATGTTGGGGCATCCATCTTCAACCTCTAGTCCTAGTCTCTCAGTCATTTTTTTCTTGTGTCCTGTAGAATGTCTGGCAGTCTCTTCTGTGACACAAGAACTGGAAGGACCATTTTGCCTTGTTTTGGCAAATTCAGTGGTTATTTTCCTATGGGTCCTGCATGTCCAGTTGATACAACATTTTGTCAAGCAGTCCAGGCAAGAACAACTTCTTGCCCAAATGGCTAAATTTTGACATAAGGAAAAAAACCTCTATAATGAGTTTCTTTAATGCCTATTATTTTCTCTGAAGTAGATTGGCATTATCAGGAGCAGACATGTCTCAATGTCCAGAAAGTCAAAGTTCTTAAAACATTTTAAATGTTATATTCTGTAGGTCTTTGAAGTGTTTGAAGATTACCTACCTAATTGAAATGTATCTATGTATACCTAGAAAACTTAACTAACATGACTGTAAGTTTGAGTATCATAAAGGCTAATTATTAATCTGTATTTCTTAATTATACATTACAATTTTATTTTTTTCTTTTATTTTTTTTATTTTTTTTAATTTATTTTATTTTATTTTACAATATAATTCAACTTTACATATCAGCCAGAGATTCCCCCGTTCTCCCTCCTTCCACCCCGCCCCCCTCCCCCCGCCCCCTCCCCCCGACCCACCCCCCATTTCCATCTCTTCCAGGGCAAAGACTCCCCTGAGGATTGAGATCGACCTGGTGGACTCAGCCCAGGCAGGTCTAGTCCCCTCCTCCCAGGCTGAGCCAAGGGTCTCTACTAAGCCCCAGGTTTCAAACAGCCAATTCATGTACTGAGCACAGGACCCGGTCCAACTGCCTGTATGCCTCCTAAACAGATCAAGCCAATCAATTGTCTCACCCATTCAGAGGGCCTGATCCAGTTGGGGGCCCCTCAGCCATTGGTTCACAGTTCATGTGTTTCCATTCGTTTGGCCACTTGTCCCTGTATTCCATCCATCCCTGGTCCCAACAACTCTTGCTCTCATAAACCCTCCTTTCTCGCCAATGGGGGTAATGAGGGGTGAGAGGCGAGGGAAAGAGAACTTGGGGGAGCAGGAGATCCCAAATGGATCAAGAACAGAGAGGGAACACAAGGAATGTTCATGATGAGTGAAGATCACATGAGAATAGGAAGAAGCAAAGTGCTGGAGAGGCCCACAGAAATCCACAAAGATGCCCCTACAATAGACTGCTGGCAATAGTCGAGAAATAGCCCGATCTGACCTACCCTGGTGATAGGATGGCCAAACACCCTAATTGTCGTGCTAGAAACCCCATCCAGTGACTGAGGGAACTAGATGCAGATATCCACGGTCAGGCCCTTGGTGGAGCTCCGGGAGTCCAATTGACATTACAATTTTAAATGAGCCATACAAACATAATACCTTGAACAAGAGTAGAAATATACATACAGTATAACAAAAAAAATTTAAATTTGTAATAAACTAAAATCTATAGCAATTTAAAAAGTAGATTCTTTTAAAGTTTTAGATTCTTTTCAAGATCTTTAAAAGTAGATTCAATACATCCTATCCTATCTATATCCTATACCCCTTTTTTTCTTTAGAAAGATATTGACGATGACCAATAACAATTTGTAACCAATCTCTGACAAAGACAAACATCCATAATCCATTTTGGGAAATGTGGGCCTAGTGTTTAGGCTACTTCTGGCTGATAGGAGGCACTGGTAGTCTTATGGGGATCCTGAGAAAATTCGAGATAATGGTCAAGTCTTGGGAAGACTGGCTATAACCTTTGTTGATTGGTACCATCTGTTAAGGTTTAGGAGGTCTGACTTGCTCAAATATGGTCCATAATAACCTGAAACAAATCCATAGCCTGTTTCCTGTGGAAACAAAAGCAGAGGCTCCTTTCCAAAGCAACATATCCTTAGATCCAAATTTTGAAGTCAAGATACCTTTAAAATACATATATTGGTTTCATTTAGCAGCCTTTTAAATCAAATGTCTTTCTGCAGTTAAAAATACCAAAGACAACACAATCCAGATTCTCTGTGTAATATCCATCTTTACTTGGCTTATTCTTTATATCACCTTTATTTTCTCTTTAAAGACTTTATTTTTTAAAACTATTTTTATATAACTGTCTACATTAATTTTTTCTCTCTTCTAAGCCTATGAATATTTTTATGTACATTTAAAAGCATTTAAAGTTTTATTCCATCTGAATTTGCCTTATTGTGAATCTGTTGCTTTAAACTGCAGTAGCTAGTACTGAAGCAGCAGCCTTGGCAGCAGACTCCACCCAGCTCAGCTTTCAACATGGCTGAGATAATTCACCTCCAGTTCTGGGAGCCATGCTCTCTGCTAACTCTGGGAGGCAGTGGGTCTATGCCTCTATCAAGGAGCCTGTAGCTCAGGAATATCTTTTTTTTTGGACTGTACTAGCAAAAGCTAAACCCTCCATGCAGTGCAGTGCACAGCTTGGAGAAACCAGTGTGTACTGCAGTGGGGATCCACCATGCTGCTTTAAAACCCACATGC
Organism: Peromyscus aztecus; assembly: GCA_902168405.1. Classification (NCBI taxonomy): domain Eukaryota; kingdom Metazoa; phylum Chordata; class Mammalia; order Rodentia; family Cricetidae; genus Peromyscus; species Peromyscus aztecus. Next base: position 47,660 of record CABHPQ010166463.1, read on the forward strand.
CTTTAATCCACCATACTGTAGCTCAAGTCTGCATGCCACAGTGGCTCTGTACCTTGGCGTCTCTATATCTTGGCATGCATGAAGTAGAAAGCTGTTCTTAGTTTAATATTAGAATTTGTTTTTAAGTTCTCTCAAGTTTTAGGTGGAAATTCTTGTCCCACATTGAGTGCCATTTGTAGTCTGTAGTTTGTCTGTATTCTGTCCAGCCATGCGTTCCCTCAGCTGCTTATTAAATAATCACTCAGAAGCTTATATTAATTATAATTGCTTGACTATTATCTCAGGCTTATTATTGACTAGCTCTTACACTTAAATTAACCCATAATTCTTACATATGTTTAGCCATGTGACTTGGTACCTTTTCTCAGTCCTGCCTTGTCATCTTGCTTCCTCTGTGTCTGGCTGGCAAGTCCTGACTCAGCCTTCCTCTTTCCAGAATACTCCTTATCTGTTTATTTCACCTATACTTTCTGCCTGACTACTGGCCAATTAGCATTTTATTTGTCAACCAATCAGAACAACACACATTCACATACAGAATAACAATCCACAGCAGAAATATGTGATTTAGAAGCTCATCATCCATGTGCCTTCTTATCTCCATTTGCCTTGTTTTAACTTAAAATTCACTTCTATTTTTCTCTATTTTTATTTTGCATTGTGTTTTATCACACAATTAATAATACTAGAAGATAAACAAAACTCATCTTAAGGGAGGCTCTAGGCAATAAGAAACTGTAGTAGGGTAACATGCAAGTTACATATATGAATGCAGATGAATCTGATGCATGGTTGCAAACATAAAATTTCTTACATTGACACTATTGGCCTGAGAGCAAAATCTCAAAATTATAATAATCTGATGAAGAGATGGAAAGTTCTTAGGAAAAATGTCCAGCCATTTGAACACAATGAGAAGAGGAACTTGAAGTAAACACTGATTTCAATATGTTTAGCTGAAGGTTTATTATATGACCAAAAGGAAGAACACATTTTGAAATAGACAGCACTTAAAATGTAAACTGGATCAAGAACAGAGAGGGAACACAAGGAATGTTCGTGAGAGATGAAGACCACATGAGAATAAGAAGAAGCAGAGTGCTGGAGAGGCCCACAGAAATCCACGGAGATGCTCCCACAATAGACTGCTGGCAATGGTTGAGAAATAGCCCGATCAGACCTTCCTTGGTGATAGGATGGCCAAACACCCTAATTGTTGTGCTAGAGGCCCCATCCAGTGACTGAGGGAGCTGGATGCAGATATCCACGGTCAGGCCCTGGGTGGAGCTCCGGGAGTCCAGTTGGCGAGAAGGAGGAGGGTTTGTGTGAGCGGGAGTTGTTGGGACCGGAGAT
>CABHPQ010166464.1:0-12104 GCA_902168405.1 Peromyscus aztecus
TTCAAACCATAGCAGGCTGGGATCTAGGTAATGGCCCATTTATTGTGTAATTTTAGGAAGTTACTGAACAGTATGTTTGATAGCAATAATAAACACTGTTTATTGGCTCTTGCTGTTAATTTGCCTTTAATTTACTTGGGTTCAGCTTTAGTGCCATTTGCTAGGACACTAATAACTGTCCACCCCCGCCCCCCCAAATCTTCGAAAGGGAGTTTAAAACTTGAAGCAAAGTTAGTGATTTGAATCCAAAGATCTCTTTTTCAGATGAGAAAATTGAGGGCAGAGTGATAAACTGATAGGCCCAGGCCAGAAGAGAAGGGCAGGGTGGGTGTCTCGATATCCAGGTAAGTGCCCTTTCCATGACCTGCCAACTCCTCTCTCAGACATCCTTAGCTCTATCCCTCTCTTTTTGTACTCTTGCTCAGCCTTAACACTCCCTTAACACAGTTTTCCACAGGATCATTTCACCAGTCAAAAATGGAAAAGAGAACCACCCGGAGGTCAAAGTGTTTTTAAATATAAAACATCCTCAGGATTCTGCGTATCCCTAATTCTACTGGAAGTTATAATGACTAAAAAATGACATCATTTTAGCAAAGATCAGAACCCCCACCCAAGGGTAAGTTCTAAGTTCAGTCATTTTAGCAAAATTACAGGTAAAAGGGAGTGTAAATAGGAACAATATTGATCGAATGACCACTCCCTCCCTTAGTTTTTTTTTAAGAGAGCTATTGTTTTATGAAAACAATGCATGTACATTCAAACCAATTCAAAACATGTAAACCAATTCAAATAAAAAATGCAGATAAGTTATGAAAAATCTCATAATCTAGAGATAATCATTTTTAAGATCCTGCCTGATACTCTTTTAGACATTTCTCTAAAACTGAAAAAAAGAAAAGAAAAACCCACAAAAGCACATACTAGCTCAGAAATTACGTATGTGACACATAATTCTTTTCTCATGCAACGATACATCCCAAGTCCTTACTGTTCTAAACAACTCTTTGATGATCTTACCTTTGTACAACCATGCAGTTATCTCTTAGAAGTATCCCTAGAAATAACACTCATGGCAGCTAATTTTTTTCAGTATTATTAACTAGAAAAAAATGACTACTTTGGAAAATATACTTCATATTTAGGGCTCAAAACTGACTAAACTCCCTCATTTAAAACATAGGTAAATCCCAGCTAGTGTTGTTGTCTGTGTGGCATTTAATGTCTCAGAAAAGTATATCAAAGCTCTTGGGAGCAGAATCTTGTGTCAAAGCTCCATGGAATAAGAAGACAGACATTATTAGTTGTCTAAGCAATATCCTTTCTACCTTTCTAGCAGAGGCACGATTATTTGCAGGATGCCAGTACCCAGCTAAATTTGTTTACTTCCTCAGACTCTTATAAGTTATGGCTGGCCATGTGTTCATCAGTGAAAGTCAGTGTCTCTAGAGACTAAGAAAAGCTTGAAGGAAGAAGCGTCCTCCCAGCAGTCTGACCTACACTTACTATCTTTCTCACAACAGGGAGGTTGTGATGGTAATTTTGATGATTAACTCGATTGGATTAAGGAGCACCTACGATTGATTACTGGAGCACACTCCTGGGTGCTTCCTTCAAGTCATTTCCTTAGGCAATTAGATACTAATGGTTCTGATCCCTTGATCGATTCATAATACTAGGACATCAATGTGAGGTAGTGAAAAGCAGGTGATAGGATCTTTGGGGTGTGTCTTTGGAGGATATAGCTCTCCCTGACTCCTTCCTCTGCTCTTTACATTTCATGGTCCACAAAGTGAAGAATGCTCTCTAACATCTACTCCTGCTGTAGAACATGCAGGGCTAGGCAACCATGGACTGAACTCTCTAAAGTCACAAACCAAAGTAGTATTTCCTCCTTTATGTTCTTTATGTCATGTTGTATGCCACTGTGACAAGAAAAGTAAGTGTTTCAGACAACGCAAAGGTAGATCAACCTTCTTTCCACTGTAACTAATAAAAGCTACATGCACTATGACTAATTGGGACGTGGAAGAAGGTTCTGGGTTCATGCTTTGGAGAGCCACCTTTCCAGGTTCGGCCTGCATCCTTGTGGACTGTTATTACACAAAGAAAAATGAGTCTCTTCTATTATAGGATTTGTTTTTTTTTTAATTGGGTTTGTGTTATAAACATTGAATGGAATTTCTAATTGATATAATGAGAAAGGCCATCATTCATTCATCACTATATAGAAACTTCAGCACAGAGTTGTGAGATGAAAATAGAGACATACAAGGCAGACAAGCAACAGGAAGACATTCTCTTCACTACAGATTTCCTTTTATTTAACCCCAATATTAAATACTCTAACATGGCCTGGTATGAGGGCACACACACACTTAATCCCAGCACTCAGGAGGCGAAGGCAGATGGATCTCTGTGAATTTGAGGATAGTCTGGTCTACATAGTGAGGCCTTCTCTTAAAAAAAAATCACAAAAAAACCCTAATAGATTAACAAATGATTTCATAATACTTAAGTTAACATTTTAAGTTATTTATATCCACTCAAATGGAAATAATAAAATACATCTACAAATCCTATAATGCTTCTTTCACAGGCATACTTAATGACTTGTGTTGATGAATAGAAGGATGAAATAATGTGGTGTGACTACTCAGAGAGTTTATAAAGTATATTCCAGCTTTATCCTTGTTCCCTTTCTTGAATCACATGCTGGGGAAAGGAAACTATGGCATCATAGTTACAAAACTTCTGTGGCAACTTTACTCAGAGGCCACCTCAATAAGTAATTAAGTAATTAAGGCTTCCAGTCAACAACCATGCAAATAATCTTAAAAGCAGATCTGCCAGCCCTAGTTAATCCTCGGATGACTGGACACATTCCTAGCCGACATCTTAGCTGTAGCCACCAGAAGGACTTTGAGCCGGAATCACTCAACTAAATTGCTCCCAAGTTTCTGCCCTACCCAAACTGGGATAATCCATGTTTACGTAATTGTCTTACACCACTAAATTGGGATGACTTGTTATACAACCATAGGTCTATAAGAGCTGGGTATAGTAGAGTCTAGTACAATCCTGGCATATAAGCAAGTGTTTAATCATTTGTTGTTTGAATGATGAAACCTTTGAATGATGTAGAGTATATCTACCATACTGTGATGGGTTACGTACAATGCTGATATTATCTTTGATCCCTGATATCTATGTTATATAAAGTTTCTAAAATAAACTTGTATAAATCAGTTGTTAATCCCAATGAGATCTGATATCTACAGTCTTGAATTAACATGGCAAATAGAATATACAGTTTAGGATTAGATTCTATGCCCGAGTACCTGAGTAATCTAACCCTTCTATATCTCAATTCCCCTAGCTTTTAATGAGGGACAGTTATCTCAGTCTGTCTCAAAAGACAGCTAATGAAATTTTATGTGACTGTGTAACTAGAAAGTAATAGCATTCTTTAATTAAGTTAGATTGACGAGGGACTGTAGAGATGACTCAGCAATGAAGAGCAGGTACTCACATCCTGCTCTTCCAGAGAACCAGAGTTTCATTCCCAGCACCTACATCTGGCTGTTCACAACTGTCAGTAACTCTAGTTCTTCCCGCCTCCTCAGGTACCAAGTGCATATGCTGCACACACAGACAAACAAACAAAATACATAAAATAAAATAAAAAAATCTTTTAAGTTAGATTGATGAAGTTTACTTTAAAAAAATCATTAAATATTATGTATATGAATACCATGGAGATTTTTCTCTAAAGAGGAAGGAAACATTTTACTTACTGATTCATATGTATCTGTAAAGTATCAGCATTATTCATAGCAAGCAGGTTGATTTTAATTGTGTGGCAGGATTATAGCTTATTATGTGGCAGACCTCATTTTATTAGCCTGTTGAAAATTTATTGTGCTTTAAAAAGAATACATAATTATGACTGGCTGCTTTTTCTTTTCAAGAATTAATTTGTAACTGGGTTGTGTGTCTGCCCCTCTTCACAGCACAGCAGTGCTTAAATATTCCTTGTCGTGAACAAGCATTTAACCAACAATGGTCCAACGTTGCGTCCAACAACAAGAAACTAAGGAGTAGATTATATTCTCTTCTCTTTCAGAGAGGAGGATTTGGCACACAGAGGTCAAGTTGAGGCAGTTATTGACCGTCCTTGGTTCTGTGGTGCTCTAACAATATATATACCAGGGACCTGGAAACAACAGATCCCAAATAGTTCCAATTTCCCCAGGAGTCCTGTGCTGGGAAAGGGGAAAGGCATTAGCCCTGGTGCCTGAGAGAGAACCTCCCCCTAGAAAGATTTCACACACCTCTGACAGCATAGCTCACAGATAAATCACGAGATGTCAACATCCTGGCTTCTGTTCCACGTTTCTGTGAGACTGGGACTCTAAGAGGTGGGAAAGAGTCTAAGAACTTTTCTTTTCCCTCGTCTGGCCAAACTCCAACTCAATCCTTTTTCCTTCTCAAAGTTTTGTTTCCTATTTTCTTCTGAGATACGAGAAAGTTAAGACGGTGGAGTTTCAGACCCAAGTGCTTGGTATCCGCATGAGTGAGCAGTAACTGCATCAGAATGAGTAAGCTAGACCTTAACATGCATACAAGTGCTGTGCTTGCAGCTCTCCAGCCTCCCCTTATCCACAGGGAATGGGTCTCAAACCTTCAGTGCTTAACAGAAGGCACACAGTACCTAGCCCGATATATACTGGGCTTCTTCCACACATAAATAGCTATGATAAAATTTAATTTACAAAGTAGGCATAGTAAAAAATTAATAATGGCTAATAAAAGTAGAATAATTATAATAACATACTATTAAAAGTTGGTCTCCCTTCCACAATCTTATGGTACCTTAGAAACCTCAGTACATAATTCTCTTTTCTTATTAAGAGCTTTCACCTTTCATCTAAAGGAAGTATATTCTGCCTTCTCTTTGCTACAGCCATTGTGTTAGCATCATTATCCTTGCACTTTGAGGCCACCATTAAATAAAAAAAGAGAGTTCCTTCAACATGAGCAATGTGAACGATGGTGAGCTGACGGAGAGGTGGCTGTAAGGTGTGTGATGAGTGAGTGGTCTGCACAGTGTTGCTGTGCTGGACAAGGGTCAGTCCTTGCCCAAAGGGAGTGGGATGGCGTGAGATTTCATCGTGCTAATTAGAGCTGTGCACAAGTGAAATATTCTAGTAACTTATTTCTGGGACTTTGCACTAGGAATTTGGGGCCATAATTGAGAAGAGGTAAAGAGGACACCCCTCCCAAATGAAACCTAGAAAAAGAAGGCTATTTTGTTCTTGTTTCTTGCTTTCTGACTTTTAGCCATGGTCACCAAATCTGTTTAAACTACTGTCTTCACTAAACATTTGATTGTTTGTGGTTGTAGGTGATCTCTGAGTAAGAAGAAGCATTTTAAGAGATAGACAGAACCTCACTCACGTACCCCTTTGCAATATCAAATTTAGTAATAAAAAATGAGCTTGGGGAAAGTAAGATGCAATGACAGAATCCTTCCACAGAGCATCTCTTCCCCTCTGGAAAGTTCAAAATGTCTTTATTTTTAAAAGCCATGTCTTCAGGAAATCTATGAAGACATTGGGAAAGGAAGGCTAGTGCACTTTCTGAATTGACTGACTGAGGAAGAACAAATGTGGAGAACAGGGCAGGGCAGAAGATAAAGTAAGAAAATCTAGGAAATTCTTTTAACCTCAAGGGAAGCGGACTCAGCATGACTCACATATTAGCTTGAAAGCAGAGGCTGCCACGTGTGTACCAGGAACTGGTGTTGTCTCAGGAATGTCTGCTGCTCATCAGGCTCCCTAACATTACTCTGTGTTCTCTGACTTCCTGGTGTAAGGATCACAGTATTCCTTTGGTGGCTCCCCAAAAGCAGTGGACATTTGTTGTAAATGGAATAGCTGGAGCTTGCTTTGGTTTGAAACCCTGAAGGAGTCAGTAATTTATAAATGTTCATACTATGTTTCTGTTATTGAAATACAGTCTCACAAATTTGAATGTATAGCATGGGAAAGCATTTTTCTTTTAATTTGTGTTTTTAGCTATAAAGAAGGACTGTAGTAGATAACTTATTATCACATTTAGTGACATCTATTTGTGTGGATACTAGTGTAGTGGCATGCGTGTGTCATGTTACATGTGTGGGGGTCAGAGGACAACTTCTCTCCTTTCATTGGGTATCCTGCTTGGCAGGAAGCACCTTTACCCTCACAGCCATTTAGCCAGCCCTGTAATAGGCATCTTTTAGGGTTTCTCCACCTCCATTAAGGAGCACCCCATTCCTCAGCTCTTTTTCTCTAAGTCTTACACACAAGTTGGGTCCCATGGTCATGTCTGTAGAGATTTTCTTCCTACTTGCATTTCGCTAGTGGGTGTATATTTCAAATTTTGTTTGTTCTTGTTAAACCAATTTGAGTAGATAATTTTTCCATTCTTCCACATGTACTTTGCCGGGCATGGTGATTCACACCTGTAGTCACAGTACTTGGAAGGCTAAAGGAGGAAGGCTGAGAGAATTGGAAGCCAGCCTGGATTATGTATGAAGATCCTATCTCAAAAAAATATAAATAAGTAAAAAGGCTACACAAATTTTCCATAAAATATATCTGATCACTGCATTTAGGAGAGGTGTAAGTAGTTTTTTGTTGTTGTTGTTGTTTGTTTTTATGTATGAGAGACAAGAAGTAGAAAGCATTGGTCTAGGAAACAGCACGAGGCTTAGGAAGAGCCTGGAAGCTGAAAGGCAGCCACCTAGCACAGGAGGGAGTTTGAGGTCCTAATGTAGAGATGTCAGAAAACTGGGAGCCCTTAAGCCAGTTTGGTGAGAGCCCTGGAAAGCGGGCCGGGCTTTACAGCAAGCAGCCAGGCACTGGCCCAAGGAGCAGGCACTGGACAGCACCAAGGGTGTTTCCTGCGGACTCCCTATCCTCACCCTGCTCTCCGCCACAGGGTAGGTCAGTGGCAGCGAGTCCTAAGGTAACTGGTGAAACCACAGTGTTGTAAAGCTGCTACAATCACACGCGACAACAGTCTCAAAGCAGTGGCAACCCTGCTGCCATGTGACAGCCTTTACCAGGTTCCAGAAGGAATAAAACAGATTTGGTTCTCAAATTAATGAGTCTCTCTGTTTGAACCTGACTGGGGTACTATGAGCTAAATGAATAACCCCCATCCCCAATCCATATGTTACAGTCCTAACTTTCAGTGTGGCTGGCAAGAGGGCCTGTGGGGAAGTAATAAAGGTTGAATGAGGTCCCAAGGGAGGGATCCAGTCTGATAGAGCTGGTGCCACTACAAGAAGAGCAAGAAATGAAGAGACAATATTCTTCCCTGCCTCTCCCCTCCGCTTCCTTCTTCCCCTCCCCTCCCTCTGTCTGTCCCTCCTTCCCTCCATCTGTCTGTGCCTCCTTCCCTCCCTCTGTCCCTCCCTCCTTCCCTCCCTCCTTCCCTCCCTAGGCATACATATAGAGAAGACTGTGCCTTCTCCTCCCCTCTCTCGGTCCGTCCCGTCCCTCCTTCCCTCCCTAGGCATATGTATAGAGAAGACTGTGTGAGGATATTAGGAGGTGACTATCTACAAGCCAGGCAAAAAGCACTGAGCAGGAACTGAATTTGTCAGATCCTAGACTTCTGGCTTCCATAACTCGATAAGAAAACAAATTTCTGTTGTGTAGATCACCCAGGCCCTGATATTTTGTTATAATAACCTCAATGGATTAATGCAGTAATAGAAACTACTGGATAAACTCTAGTAAATTTAGACAGTGAAATGCTTTATGTTTTAAATCTGAAATATCTCCACAGGAATTTGTTTTGAGTGCTCAGTCTTCAGCTTATATTGCCATTTTGAAAGCTGTGTGGTCATTAGGAGGTGGGACCTACTGATACAAGGAAGTCACAAGGGGTGGGCCTTTGAAGCTTATGGCCATTCTCGTTTTGACCATTCTAGTTTTTCTGTGTTTTATGGTCTATGGCCATGTGACAAGTCCCCACTATATACTCTCATCCCCAGGTGGAATTCTGCCACTGTGCTTCACCCCCCGCCCCACAGTGGACTGAAATTTCTCTGGAACTATGAGCCTAGGTAAACATTTCCTTCCTTAGGCTCTTCCTGTTGGACACTTGGTCAGAGAAATGAAAAAAGTGAGTAGTACAAATATTATTCAACACTATAAGAAAATAAAGTACGAAGATACTAAAGATATAATGGAATCTTACATGCATATTAAGTGAAAAAAGATCTGAAAAAGCTACATGTTCCGTGATTCCAACAAGATGATTTTCTAGAAAAGGAAAAACTATGCAAAGTGACCAAAGGTTGCTGGAAATTTGAAAGGAAGGTGGCATGAATAGGTAGAATATAGGAAATTTGGGGTAGGACATTATGATATTATGAAGGGAGTACATGTCATTATACATTTCTCCAAACCCACAGAATATTGACCAGTAAAGAGTCAACCTAATATAACCCAATGAACTTCTAATAAAGCCTAAAAAAGAGATTATAAATATAAGTGTCCTTTATGGATACTATAGGGAAAACACTCAACAAAGCATTGATAAACTTAACCCAACATTTAAAATATGAACAGCTTGAGGGAACAGTGGGCAAGGGACTAGAGTAGACCATTCTCCAAAGAGGAAAGATGTGCATTATCCTTAGTCATCGATGTAGTATAAATCAAAGACAAGAAGGAGGTATTATTTCCCACTTACCAGGCAGAAAAATACAGAAAATGACAAGTTTTAACAAGGATGTAAAGAAGTTGGGATACTTATACGTCACTAGTAGGAACATAAAGTGGTCCAGACAGTGTGGAAAATGAAAGCATTCTTTAAAAGCTAAACACAGGATTTACCAAATATGTCAGTAACCTTTGTGTTTTCTGTGACAAGTTACCTGAAATAGCATGCTAGAGAAGGAAGCAGTTATTTTAGCTCCTGGTTTCAGGATTCAGTCCATCACAGCGGGAGGGCCTGGTGGAGCAGCTCATACCTTGGTGCACAAGGCACAGAGACGAGTAGGGGACTAGGAGCTAGTACAACCTTCAAAGGCTCTCCCTAGTGATTTTCATCTTCCGTCTAGGCTCTACTTTTCAAAGCTTCCACGTTGTCCTAAAACAGCATTGCCAACTGGGGACACATTCAGAACACAGCACCATACAATCCACTAATTCTTTTTGTAGATAAGCTTTTAAAACTGAAAACAGGGTCAAGATAAGATATCTGTACATGAATGTTCCCAGTAACAGTATTCGTCAAAGCCAAAAGGTGGAAATATCCTAAGTGTCCAGAAAATGATAGCTAAATAAACAAAATGTGGTTTTTTTAGACATCTTGTTGCCATGGTGAGATAGTGACCTGACGCAAAAATTCTAAGGGGGAACTGATTCATTCTGGATCCTGGTTAAAGAGATTTCATTTCACAGTAGGCTGGATCTATTTTTCTGGGCCTGAGGTGAGGCAATGCATCATGACAGGAACACATGCTAGAACAGGGCTGTTCACCTCTTGACAGCCAAGAATTCAGGAACAAAATATAGCCCTCAATATCATTGCCCCATCACCTTGAAAGCAGACTTCTAATCAGCCACGTGATGATAATGATAATTTATACTATAATAATAGTGATAAGTGACTGTCAAGTGCTCAACCCTAACACCGCTCCAAGGCTCAGGGAACTCCACAGAAGAAAGTTCAGAAAGGATGTAAGAGCCAGAGGCTGGGAAGGCATGCTTCAAATGCTATCTTCTAGACATGATATGCCTGTGGCATCCAGAAACTCAGCAGTTGTGATTGCCTGTACAAGACCTGATCATGACTGGACCCATTGTCACTCTACCACAGAAGGGCAAGGAGCTCACAAGGCTCCAGCCCTCTCTGATGAGCCATAGGCAGGAAATGGTTGTTGGGGTGGGGGAGTCATATTTAGTAGTGTAGCCACTGGTAAATTGCCCTTATTCAAATAAATGCCTTTATTCAAATAAACCCCAACCCATGCTTATATAGGCAATACTAGTTAAGTGAGGTAATAGCCCCGCACATGTACATCAGGCACAAACATTAAAGTAGAAGAGCTTCTTGAGAAGAAGGGGGTTGTTGGGAATGGAAGGGAGATAAGAGATTGTGTGTGTGTGTGTGTGTGTGTGTGTGTGTGTGTGTGTGTGCATGTATGTATGAAATTGTGAGAATTTTTTTATTTAAAAAAAACACTCCCCAGTGATCCATTCCTTTAGCTAGGCCTCATCTTCTTTTTTAAAAATTTATTTTCATTATTTTATGTATATTTGTGTTTTGCCTACATGTATGTCTGTGTGAGGGTGTCAGGTCTTAGAGTTACAGACAGTTGTGAGCTGCCACATGGGTGCTGGAATTTGAACCCAGGGCCTCTGGAAGAGCACTCATTGTTCTTAACTGCTGAGCCATCTCTACAGCTCCTAGGCCTCATCTTCTAAAGCAGTGTTTCTCAACCTTCTTGATGCTGTGACCCTTTAAAACAGTTCCTCATGTTGTGGTGACCCCCCCAACCATAAAATTACTTTGTTGCTACTTCATAACTGTGATTATGAATCATAATATAAATATCTGTGTTTTTTGATGGTCTTAGGTGACCCCTGTGAAAGGGTCATTCATTCCCAAAAGGGCCGTGACCCACAGATTGAGAATCACTATTCCAGAGTTTTTGAAACCTTTTAAAATAGCACTATCAATCAGGAACCAAGCTCTGGAGGCCTGCACCTGTGAAGAAAAGTAATACCAATGATGTCAATGTCTCCAAAGTACTTCTTGCTTTGATCTTGTCAGTGATTTATCTTGGAGGAGGACTGCTGTAGCTGTAAGTTTCTCAGGTCCCGCCCAGCCTCCCCCTCCCATGGTCTAGACAAATCCCTCTCACCCGCAGTACTGCAGCCACTCAGACCCAAGTAATCACTCAGAGGCTTATATTATTTACAAACTGTATGGCCTATGGCAGGCTTCTTGCTAGCTAACTCTTATAACTTAATCCATTTCTATTTACACACCTTGCTTCTCCTGGTGGTGCTGGTGTCTTCCTCACTCCGCCTTTCTCCTTCCTGTCTCTCTCCTTGGATTTCCTGCCTGCCTCTAAGCTGCCCTGACATAGGCCAAAGCAGCTTATTTATCAACCAATGGGGACAACATATATTCACCATGTACAGGAAGACATCCCCCAGCACTTCCCCTTTTCTATCTAATCAAAAAGGAAGGTTTTAGCTTTAATATAGTAAAATTATATATAACAGTTATCAGGCAAGAATTATAGTTACAATATCTAGTCTATTTGTATTTGGCAAAATTAAAGAAGGTATTTTATCATCTATCCTATATTTGTGAATCTAAAGTTTCATATCAAATTTGTCTTTTATCATAACCAAGGAAAATTATAACTATCTAGTCTTCAACTACATCAAAGACCTCAGAAGGATATAATATTACCTAAGTAAACAGGAAGTGCATTGTAAGCAACTTCCAAAAATCTAGAATGACAGAGACAGCTAGCTGCCTGAACAATCACCCAAAGTTCCTCTGCAGTGTTGGGGTATTCATCTTCAGCCTGTAGGCCTAGAGTCTCTCAGTTGTTTCTCCCTGTGTCCTGCAGAATGTCTGGCAGTCTCCTCTGCGAAGCAGGAACCTAAAGGACCATCTCACCTTGTTTTGGCAAAATTTAGTGGTCATTTTTCCATGGGTCCTGCATGTCCAGTCAACACAACATTTTGTCAAGCAACCAAGGCAAGAACAGTTTCTTGCCCAAATAGCTAACTTTTGCCGTAAGGAAAGAAAACTCTATATGGAGTTTCTTCAAATGCCCATCACCTTCTTTGAAGTAAATTGGTGCTGCCAGGAGCAGATGTGTCTCATTGTTCAGGAAGTCTAAGTTTTTAAAACATTTTAAATGCCATATTCTGTAGGTCTTTGAAGTGTTTGAAGATTACCTACCTAATTGAAATATATCTATGTATACCTAGAAAATTTAATTAACATGACTATAAGTTTGATTATCATAGATGACTAATTATTAATCTGTATTTCTTAATTATACATTACAA